>BPLQ01000420.1:39147-94646 GCA_021605075.1 Caerostris darwini | reverse complement strand
TTGAAAGTCTGTTTTCAACAGATGAACAACCTTCTTTGAAAGTCTATTTTCAGCAGATGAACAACCTTCTTTGAAAGCATATTTTCAACAGATGAACAACCTTCTTTGAAAGTCTATTTTCAACAGATGAACAACCTTGTTTGAAAGACTATTTTTAATTTATTATATTTGTTACAATACATCGCATACTTTCCGTCATATCGCATAGAAGAATGTTATATGCGATATTGTTTTGTTGAATTTCTAATATTGACTGATTTTCTAACACTGCTGCGTGGAATCCATGTGGATTCCGTTGAATATTTATAACTTTTAACAAACAAATTCTTTGGGAAAATATCTTTATCTCCTGTGAATAATTTACTTACATACGAATAATAATAAAAAAATGACCTTTTTGTATAGAAGCATATTTTTCCTTTTCAGATGCAGTTTCATTGTAAACTCCTCCAAAAGTTCCAAGAATAAGCTAAAAAATATGCTGGGGTTTCTAAGTGTAATTTGTGATGTCCTCATGTTAGGGTTTTCTATTTATACGTTCTGCAATAAAAATCCAGCACTAAAAAATGTTCTCTCTTTTAAAGTTGCCATTGTACTGATCTACATAAAGGCGTTTCTGTTTCGTTGCCAGTTACGAAGAACTTGGAACAAAATGCAAAAAATTGTCTCTATTTTGGATTCTGGCATCAACAAAGGTGCAAATTATAAAATGTATTTATTTATTCACTTTTGGTTGCTTTCTTGTGTTCTATGTTACATAACTGTAACTATTTTTCGTATAACGTTCACTTTTGGTATTCGAAAAATGTACTTTAAAACTGAGGATCAAAACAGATGGTTTGCAGTTATTTTCAGTGGTATATACGAAGCATATTCTAGCTTAGTTATCGAATTTCCAATTACAACATTTTCTGTTTATTATGCTGCGGTGTGCTGTCAGATTTGGAATAAAATTCTAAACTTTTCGAGAAGAATCAATATGTATTCTGGAATAAATAATGACGAAGTTTTGAGAGCTTACCTGCACATTAAACATGTTGCTTGTTTTATTGATGATAAACTTTCAATTTTTATGTTTTGCATGGTTGTATTCACAAGCATTAATTTGTATATGGCAATATACGCCATTCTTCACATGAAACCTAATTCTTCTTTTCCACCAATAAGATTAACCCTGCTATTGAACAATATCATCTGTTTTATTGACACCACAATTGCCGCGTCACTCGTTTCGGAAGCATCGGTACTGGCATTCGCCAAAGCGCGGGAACTTTCCCACAATCCTTCTCAGAAATTCCTGTCTTGCATAGACAGGGAAATATGTCTCACAGTTTGGAGGATTGTCCCCATAAGAAGTTTCCCGATCAGTATGTTAGGGACAATTCTCACTTATGTTTTGTTGTTTGATAACTTCAATTCCAAGGCTCATTCATATTCTTTCGAATGAATCTTCATGGTTATGAGTCGAAGATTTTGTTAATGCCTGGGTTCCTGGATATATTCCTGATACCTGGATACCTCAGATTTGGAATAACATTCTAAACTTTTCAAGATGAGTCGACAAGTATTCTGGAATAAACGACGATGATTTGAGATCTTGTCCGCTCATTAAACATGTTGCTTGTTTTATTGAGGATAAACATTCATTTTTTATGTTTTGCACGTTTTCATTTACAAGCATTAATTTGTATATGGTAATATACGCCATTCTTCACATGAAACCTTCTTCTTCTTTTCGATGAATAAGATTAACTCTGCTTTTAAACAATATTATCTGTTTTATCGTCCCCACAGTTGCCGAAGAGTCGAAGATTTTTTTAATGCCTGGGTTCCTGGATATATTCCTGATACCTGGATACCACTAATTTTGAATAATATTCTAACATTTTCAAGAAGAATCGAACATTCACATTTGGTTTCAAATCGTCATCATTATTTATTCTGGAATAAATAATAATGAAGTTTTGAGAGCGTACCTGCACATTAAACATGTTGCAACTTGCTTTATTAACTTTCAACTTGCTTTATAAACTAGTCCCCATAAGAAGAAGTTTCCAGATCAGTATGCTAGGGACAATTCTCACTTATGTTTTACTGTTTGATAACTTCAATTCCAAGGCTCATTCATATTCTTACGAATGAATAGGATAAAATTTCATATAAAAACAGTATTAATAAAAATATACTAAGTATGTAAATAATAAAAAATTTCGTAGGTAGTTAGTGTTATCTTTGAACATTGTTTAGTATAAATTACGTCCAAAGATTACACTAATTGCCTATGAAATTTTTTTTATTCACACACACAATAAAAATATACCCAGTATTACTTTATGCGCTTACACTTTTGAATCCGTAAATAGTTTTAGAACCAGAAATTAATTATCAAAATAATATCTTATCTGAAATAAAAAACAGAATTGTATCTGACAATAATGTCTTTTATACGTTAATAAATCTCTTTAAATCATGTTTCACAAGCAGAAAAAACTAATTTCTTGTTATACAAAGCCCTTATTAGATCTATTTTGGACAATGGCTCTGAAACTTGGACTTTGGCAAGTTTGTATGAGGCCCATTTGGGTACATTTGGGCGGAAGATTTTAAGGGCCATTCTTGGTGTTAGGGAAAGTGATTGTAGGAGAAGACGGTACAACGCAGAAATTTATAAATGCTATAAGAAACCAGATAGTATAAAATGTATTAAGATCAATTGATTAAACCGGGGTGCTCATGTATTTAGAATGAATGGTTTGAAACCTGTAAAAAGGCTCGTTTTGTCAAAGCCACAAGGACAAAGAGGAAGAGGGCGATTGCGATGGATGGACGCAGTTGAAAAAGATTTTTCTATACTAAAGGTTAAGACACAGAGGACCCTTGTCATCCAGCGGAATGCATTGAAATCTCTTCAAAGAAAAGCTTTGACCCATCCCTGAGCCATCGTGCTATTGATGATAATGTTCAAAGGTAAGACTAATTGGTAAAGAAAAGATAGACTATAATAAGCATAAGTATTCAAATGGTTAAATTTTCATGGTCATTTAGTTCAATCGTATCTTTGTGCAGGCAGCATCTTATGAAATCAGGCAATAATTGCTAAAGTTTTATATTTTCTCATAAGCGATGTTGCAGTGCTTTGGACACAACAAATATACTCAAGAGCCAAAACATTATGACCCCCCCCTCCCCCTACATTTTGCAATGAGCTCGCCTGGACGACGTGGAAGGCACGTGATCAGGTGGAAGTGGTATTTAACTGGTATTAAGGGAGGGGGGGGGTATTAATCCATGCAAAGGCGGGTTGAAACTGTGTTGCGCGCCAAAGGTGGGCCAACTCGTTATTGACAGGTGGCCATAATGTTTTGGCTCTTGAGTGTAGTATCGTTACGAAGTTGTCATAGACATTCTACACAATTCAAATTTAAATATTGCAATGTTCATTATTAAACTTTCTTAAGGAATTCAAATTATTGAAAATTATCAATTAAAAAATAGGACAGAATTTAGAATTAGAAAGTCCAATACATAAATATCCCTGATGGACATTCGTTAAATAACAATAAAAATAGTTTCTTGTTTTCGTCAGTATTTTTTTTTTCTCTTCCTAATGCAGCTGGCAAACACTTAGACAGCTTGGTCTTGGATGCCTTAAGGTAAGCGCTGCATAGACGTTACTCACTTTGCATTACCCAGGGAGCGCGTGTAACTTGAAGATAAGCTACGGACGCGGAGTAACAATGCCCCCGCACCGCTCTACGATCCTATAAGACCGGGACCTACGGTTTAAAGTGGTTTCCGAACCACCACAAACATCCATGGCACCGCCAGGACTCGAACCCGAAACCTGTGGTACCGAGCGCCAGAGCGCTAGCCACTCGGCCCTGTTTTCGTCAGTGTTATATAGAAAATAATCTCAGTTTAATAGTAAAGTTGCATTAGAATACAGTGCAATGTTTTAAGCTATATTTGTTTGAGTACTTTGATATATTAAATATTAATATTGTATAGTATTAATAATTGCATATTAATGTTGTATAGTATTAGTAATTGTATATTAATATTGTCTAGTATTAGCAATTGTATAGTATTAGTGATATATTTTATAGTGTTAATATTTTGATATGTACACTCAAGAGCCAAAACATTATGACCACTTGTCAATAACGAGTTGGCCCACCTTTGGCGCGCAACACAGCTTCAACCCGCCTTGGCATGGATTAATACCACCACTTAATACCAGTTAAATACCACTTCCACCTGATCACGTGCCTTCCACGTCATCCAGGCGAGTTCATTGCAAAATGTAAGGGTGGTCATAATGTTTTGGCTCTTGAGTGTATATCTAAGCACGTACTTTAATGAAAAATATAAATTAAAATAATGCTTATTAAAATAAAGAAATAATTTTTGCATTTGATAATTTATTTCATTAATATTATAACTTTATTTTAAATATTTATTTTAATTTGTATTCCAACTGAAAAGCAAATTGAGCAATTTGTAACCGTAACAAAACTCTTTATTCAGTCAGTATTAAGTAGTGTATGTTTGAAATGAAAGTGTCCCTGCTTTACAGTTAAATAAAAAGTTTGTGATTTTTTTTTGGATGAAAGATGTTGTAGTTCTTTTTATCAGTGAAATACATGCAATTTTCTCAACCAAGTCAAGGCAAAAAAAACAATTTTTTTATTTAGAGAATTATAAACCCAATATTCCCATATTTTGGTCGAATCAAGCTTTATTTCCTGAATTGCTTCTTTTTTAACCAGTGCGAAAAGACTTGTCACCGACAATACTACACAGAAATATATATATACGTATTCTTAAGAATACTATTTAAATAACTATTTTAAATTTTAATAATTATGAATAATACAAATAATTATAACTATTAATTAATTACCTATTCTTAATTAACTTACTAATTAATTACCTATTCTTAATTAACTTATTAATTAATGATATCGAGAAAAAAATAGGCATTTTCAAAGTATTTTTTTTTGTTCTAATGCAGCTGGCAAATACTTAGACAGCTTGGTCTTGGATGGCTTAAGGCAAGCGCTGCACAGACGTACTCACTTTGCATTACCCAGGGGGCACAAGTAACTTGAAGATAAGCTACGGACGCGGAGTAACAACGCCCCCGCAACGCTCTACGATCCTGTTAGGACCGGGACCTACGGTTTAAAGTGGATTCCGAACCACTACAAACGTCCATGGCACCGCCGGGACTCGAACCCGGAACCTGTGGTACCGATCGCCAGAGCGCTAGCCACTCGGCCATTCAGGCCCCATTTTCAAACTATTGTGTTACATAAATTTCTTGAATACAGGTACCTACGGTCGAACCCCTCCCCCCCCCCCTTTTGTTGTTTTTAAGCCCCCATTTTGGAGGGGCCCGGGGGGGGGGGGGGTGCAACCCGCGTCCCGCCTTGAATATTTCTCCCTTCCGTGAGATTTATCACATTTTTATAAAATATATTTACTTTATAATGGCCAAAGTAGTGAAAACCGATGTATTAAAAAAATACATTGTGTGCATCCATATATTCAAAAATTAACTGCCGAAATTATGAGAAAAAAATAACTTTGATTTTAAAATAACATTCTTGCGAAAATAGTACAGATAATGCCTGTTTTATTTATGAGGTTTACAGCTATGAGTTCGCAGAATAATTAAATTATATTCTGCGAACTCATGATGCGCGCCCATCTCGGAACATGTAGTATAACAGGTTCTATGTTTCACTTTAAGTGACCTCAGTGATGCAGTGACCATCCCTAGATAGTTGATTATTGATAGCAGCGAAAACCAAAGCTTTCGGTTCAACTTACAACTGCGAATTGTTTTTTTCGAAAATGAATTTGACCTAACAGAAAGTACACTCAAACATAGTGGACGCTAACCTTTGTAACACCCATTTGCCAATACCCAAATTGAGATCGATTTGCAAAATCTATGTGAAAGAGTGGAAAAAAAAATATTATTTAAATAGCAAATTAGTAAAATAGTAAATAACATTAGTAAAATAAATATTTTTTAATGATTTCATTTTTTTTCATTTCGTTTATATTTATATATTTTTTTATATTTGATTTTTAGTGTTATATATTTTTCTACAACGTGCGTTTAGTGTCATTATTATTATATTCTCTATGTTTACCTGTATAGGGCCTGAATGGCCGAGTGGCTAGCGCTCTGGCGCTTGGTACTACAGGTTTCGGCTTCGAGTCCCGGCGGTGCCATGGATGTTTGTAGTGGTTCGGAATCCACTTTAAACCGTAGGTCCCGGTCTAATAGGATCGTAGAGCGTTGCGGGGACATTGTTACTCCGCGTCCGCGGATTATCTTCAAGTTACACGCGCCCCCTGTGTAATGCAAAGTGAGTAACGTCTGTGCAGCGTTTGCCTTAAGGCATCCAAGACCAAGCTGTCTAGGTGCCAGCTGCATTAGAAAGAAAAAAGAATGTTTATTTGTAAGAATACTAGTAAACTAATAACTCATTAATAACTCATAGTAAACTATAACTCATAAAAATAATAACTCATTATGTGTCAATTTTTCACTTCAAAAAAATGTCTATAGTGGTTCTAAATCTAATATGGGGACATAAAATTTTGCATGCGACCCGCTGAGTTAGGATGAATTTCCAAAATGGCCCTCAAGATAATCTGGGCTATCCACTCCTGCTCTAGACTCTCTACCGCCTGAACGTCTATAACCTATGGAATGACCATAGCCTAGAACTATCCTGGAACCTATTGCTTTAGAGCTCTAAAGAAAAACTAACTGTTGATCCTAAATATACCAAAATTGCCGCAGTTTCTAAACATATTTCAATAATTGGTATTCAAGCAACAGTTGAATAGTTCCTTGTTTCATTATAATAATTAATATTGTTGTTGTTGTTTCTTATCCCACTTGGCTGGCCAAGACCACGAGCCCATACGTACTCATGATTGAAGGGGAAGGAAGCAGCTTCTATTGTGATGGAGCACCCTCGTAGGTAGAAGTCTGACTTTGGCTCCGTGACGCTCTTACAGTCATAGGAGACCGGAACCTACGGCTGAAAGTGGAATCCGAAACACTACAAGCATCCATGGCACTGCCGGGATTCGAACCCGAAACCTGTGGCACCGAGGTGGTCACCCACCCAAGTACTGACCGTGCCCAATGATGCTTGACTTCGGTGATCTAACGAGAACCGGTATATTCAGCATGGTATGGCCGTTGGCTATAATTAATATAAAGAAGTTATATGTGTTCTTATCTACCACTGTGATTCTAAATATATATGTGTCGTGAAATAGCATTTGTTAACAATAACTTTCCAAGAAGACGATAGATGGCGCTTGTGTAAATGATAAATGTTACATGTCCGTAGGTAATTTTAAATTTAATAAATAATTGTTGCATAAATTCGGCCCATCATAACTAACCTTACTTTCGCTTTTCATACTGTTACACATTAGTTAAAGCGAGATTGCTTAAATTTTACTTAAAAATTACGGAAATAGAATTACACACTTATTCCAACACTCTATGGCAAATCTAATAATGCGTCGGACCCCTTAAATAATAATAATTTGATAATTTTAGGGCGGTTTGTGTTGTAGACATTGTTTCAAAAAACGAGGAGAATCGACGGCGTTTTGATGCTCCACATCTTGCCCCGTTAGTCGGATTGCCGGGCGGAAGTCTTTCGGGTTTTATCCCATACGATAAGCAAATGCGGGGTAGTTCTCCTTAAAAGTCATGGCAGAAGGCACTGCACTCCTTCTTCAGCGGAAACACAGGAGCCAAGTCAGACTCCTACCTACGATTGCTCCACGACAACAGAAGCTGCCCCTTTCCCTCCATCCATGAGTAGACCACTCACGGGATGTCCATCCCTCACTGCAGGACACTGAGGATTTGACACAGCAACAACATAAATTGAAATAAAAAGTAAATTCAATTATTTTTTTAAAATTCCAATGGCAGATTATGAACAGTTACAGCAATAAAAAAGAACAACGAAAAATAAAAAAGAACAGAGAATACAACAAAACATGCTGAAATAAAGTTCATTAATCTAACATATCTCTTGCCTCCCAAAATCGCTCGGCGAGAAAAGTCTTGTTCAGAGCAGGACAGTGAAGTAGATTTGCGTGGAGTCCATGGCCTCTCCAGAGCTGCACATCGGGGAAGGAACAATTTTGAGTCTGTAAAGATGGTTTCGCAGGTAGTCGGTTGTCGAATTAGCCTCCATAATAGTAAAGACACCAATATCCTTCTCACACAGAGTCAGCAAAAGCTTTGCGCGCTTGGATTGAGACAGTCCACCGGCTTTCCACTGTAGCACTCGAAGAGTATCAAAGTGAGGGGAGAAAGACATAATGCCAAGTTGTAGATCTTTTAGCCACTGAAAAGTGTTACCAGGTGTACCACGGGGAGGTAGATCTGCGGGCCCGCGTTCTAATGATCTCGGATCTAATGATTAAAGTGTATTGAAAGATTGACGACAGAAACAATACGCACAAATATTTAATTTATTTCTTTATCGAAAAATAAAAAAAAATAGAAAGAAAATTAAAATTAAAATAAAATTTAAGACTATATGACGGAATATTTAAAACGAAAATGGAAAATTTATCATTTTAATTTCAAAACAATTTAAAATTCTTAATCTCCTTAACTCAAGTGTTTATGAACAATTTATTATTGAAAAAATCAAAACATAAAAAATAATCTAACGAATCATAAAGACGAATAAAAATACATAAATTATGATGTCATTTCTTATTCGTAATTCTTTTGCAAACGATTTTCGAACTGATGCCATTTAACAAAAAATAAGGTTTTTATTTAATTAAAAAGAAGATTAATAAGAATTTTTGTGTAAATTTTAGCTGTTCACCAAATAAAAAGAATGTTATATTAATTGAATTTTTAAAAAAAGTTTTATTAAATACAGGCACACGAATTTCTTGCCTTATTTAGAGATGTAAATGGAAATTCTAATTCTTGATGAAGATGGATGAGTATAAGTTATAAAATTAAAAATATAGAATATTTCAGTATAAATGTTGAAATATAGTTGTAATCTTGATACATGAAATACTATAAATTAAATATAATGCCCTGTGAGAAAGAATTTCCTATTAAAATGTACACGAAAAAAGGAGATAGGATTTATATGTTATTACGTCGATGACAAATGCAATAATTATTCAACACCTACTATTAGTTCACATTCTCCCCATATATATATGTTGTTCAAATTTTCAATCGTTCATAAAATACTTTTTATTCATCCACTCAAGTGGATGACACTGGATGTTAATACAGTTTTTTCAAATATTAATTCATTAATTAAATTTAATTAAATAATTTTAGGTTTTTTTAGATTTAAGTTGCATATATCTATCAATAGATGGCGCCAGATGTAAGAGGAAAATTTCAACTTTATTTATAAAGGACTTTCTGCAATATAGTGAAAAAAAAGTAGGAATTGACTTTAAAAACTTTTTTTTTTATATTACTTGTTTTCTTTTCACGTAAACAAAACATTTTTTTCTTCTGCCGCACTTCTAAAATCTTTTTATCTTTGACCCTGAGATAACCTTGACCCTTGAGATTTTAAAAATCAGTCGCACAATCATTCACATTTATTTAATACTAACAATTAATTAATTTACAATTTTAATTTAAAGACAATTTAAAATTCTTAATCTTGTTAACTTACGAACAATTTATTAATAAAAAAAAAATCAAAACATAAAAAATAATATACAGAATCAAAATGATGAATAAAAATGAGTCATGACGTCATTTCTTATTTGTAATTCTTTTGCTAACGAATTTTGAACTCAAAAGTTAGAAAATGATATTTAACAAAAAATAAGAATTTATTTATTTAAAAAAAATTTATTAAGAATTTTCGTGTAAATTTTGGTTATTCACCAGATAAAAAGAATGTTATATTAATTGAAATTTTTTTTAAGTTTTAGGAAACACAGACACACAAATTTATTGCCTTATTCAATTCCTTCTATTAGCTCACACTCTCCCTATATATATCTTGTCCATATTTTCAATTGTTCATAAAATACTTTTTATTCATCCACTCAAGTACAAATACATTTTTTTTTAACTTGCAGTGGATGATACTGGATGTTAATACAGTTTGTTCAAATATTAATCCATTAATTAAATTAAATTAATTAATTTTTGTTTTTTTTAGATTTAAGTTGCATATATCTACCCATAGATGGCGCCAGATAACTTAAAAAAATGAATGAAAATTATTTATAAGGGATTTCTGCAATAGAGTGAAAAAAAAGTAGGAATTGACTTAAAACTTTTTTTTTTATATTACTTGTTTATACATATATAGATAGAAATTCTAATACTTGACGAGAATAGCTGAATATAAAATTATAAATATAGAATATTTCAGTATGAATATTGAAATATAGTTGTAATCTGGATATATGAAATACTATAACTGAATATAATGCACTGTGATAAAGAATTTCCTATTTAAATGTGCACAAAAAAAACCCAGGAGATAGAATTACAATAATGACAAACGTTGTGTTGACAATGCAATAATTATTTTCTTTTTACATTAACATCTGCTCTTCTAAAATCGTTTTATCCTTGACCCTGAGATATAATTGACTTGCTTAAATCAACCATACTATTAAGCACATTCATTTAATACGTAATTTACTGAGAAATTCCTTTGTTAAATATTATCTTTGTGTGAAATTGGGTAATACCCTTAATCATTTAAGTCTCATAAAAGTCCAAGTTAAATGCTATCCGGTGAAACGCGAAGCCTTTTGTTCCTAAGCGATAAGTAAACGGGCGCGAGATTTAATTTCCTTTTCAACTATGGCAACAAAAAATCTCGGGAAAAGTAAATGCAATGACAACCGGAAATTCTAAATTATCTTTTCTTTTAATCGATAGAAAGTTTTTTTCCTTTTGTCGTGTTTTTTTATTTTATTTATTATTATTATTTTTTTTTTCTTCTTTTTCATTTCCTTTAGAATGGATCTTGAAAGCGATCAGTCATAGCAGAAAATGGCGTCAAAAAAAAAAGTTCTATGAAAACAAAGATGGACTTTCAAACGTCACATTTTACCTCAGGGTGATCGCGAGTTTTCTAATCGGTTGACAGCACGGTTTGGCTACCTGCGGCGATTATTTAGTGAAAGTTTCTCACCTTTCGCTCTCTCCCTTTGCTGTTTGTAACTCGTATGACCAATTCACTTTTGATGATTCGTTAGTCCGCGTTTTGGCGGTCGAGTAGACGTTCCAAGAAAACTCGTTTTTAGCATCCGTTAGTTAATTTTCTGCTGTCAGTTAAGCCCTTCTAAACTCTGAATAGTTGTCCAGGATGTAACTTTCAAGGTGAGTTGTTATTTTTTTAGACATTTAATATTGACATATTTAACATTTATTAAGTAAATGAATTTGTGATTACGTAATTGCAGAAAAAAAAGGTGATATAAACTAGCATGGAATTATTGTAAAGCACTGTTTATTTACAAAGCGAAAAATTTATGTATGCCTTTTATTTTTTAACTATATTATTATTATAACAACTTATTACTATATTATTATTATAACAACTTATAACTATATTATTATTTTTAACTTTAACTATATTATTAACTATATTTTTTATACTAAAAAATTATTTTATTACTTGTTTCTGGATTCCTTAATAATATATCAGATGCGTAATTGTGATTTGCAAAAAAATTATGACTTTGTTAATTCATTTTGTAAGTTGTTAATTTTTAGTCATTTAGTATTGACATATAATTATTGAATAAATAATTAAAATAATAATTTAATAATTAAATTTGTGAATAAATATTGTTATAATATATAATTATAATAAACGATATACATTTTATTTATAAATATATCGTTTATTGAATAAATTAATTAGTGATTAGGCAATTACTGGAATAAAAGTTGATATATTATAAACTAGCATGAAATTATTATAAAGCATTATTTATTTACAAAGCAAAAAATTATTACTGTTTGTTAAATTAATTTCGTAAGTTGTTACTTTTTAAGCATTTAGTACTGACATATTTAACGTTTATTAAGTAAATTAATTTGTGATTACGGAATTGCTGGAATAAAGCGTAATATCTTATAAACTAGTATGAAATTATTATAAGGCATTGTTTATTTACAAAGCAAAAAATTTATGTATGCGTTTTATTTTAAACTATATCAAAAGATTATTTTATTACTTGTTTCTGGGACCCTTAATAATATATCGGATGCGTAATTGTGATTTGCAAAGAAGTTATGACTCTTTGTTAATTAATTTTGTAAGTTGCTACTTTTTAGCCATTTAGTATTGACATATTTAATGTTTATTGAGTAAATGAATTTGTGATTAGGCAATCGCTGGAATAAAATGTAATATATTAGAAACCATGAAATTATTATAAGGCAATTTACAAAGCAAAAAAATTATGTGTTTCTGTTTTAAGTATACCAAAAGATTATTCTATTACTTGTCTATGAGTCCCTTATTATGTAAAGATATATGTCAAAAAATTAAATAATTTATTTAAAGAAAAACTATTTTAAATTTCATCATCTATTTTTTTTTCTGTTCATTAAAGATAACTTTTAATTTATTAATAGATTTTTATAATTATTATATCTGACGCATAATTATAAAAGTTGTTACTTTATAATTATATAAGTTTACATAATTATATATTAATATCTTCTATAATTATTATATCTGACGCATAATTCAGATTTACCAAAAAATATTACTGTTTGTTAATTAATTTTATAAGTTGTTACTTTTAATGCATTTAGTATTGACATATTAAACGTTTATTGTGTAAATTAATTTGTGATTAGGCAATCGTTGGAATAAAATGTTAATATATTATAAACTAGCATTATAAAGCATTGTTTATTTACAAAGCAAAATATTTACGTATGCGGTTTTTTTTCTTAACTGTACCAAAAGATTATTTTATTACGTTTTTCTGGGTCGTCGGCAATTCAAAAATTTTTGAAAACCTCAGTTATTAATTTTAAATAGAATTCTGAAATCAATTGTTAACACACTAAAAATTAGGTAAAATTATATTTACTTTTTTGTTTATATTTACTTTTTGTATTAGTCCAGTTCGGAATTTAATATCTAATTTATTTATAAGCACAATGAAATTTTTTATAACTGCACATATGTGTTTGAGATATTAATTATTTCTTATATATATATATATATATATATATATATATATATATATATATAATCAATTTTTATTCGATATTTGTTGAGAAATTCTATTATGATATCTATTTTTTAAATTTAATTAAGATTAATAATTAAGAGCATTATGTATCAATTTTAAAATTAGTTTTATTTAATTCGTATTCGTATTTAATATTTTTAAAATAAAATCTCATTCTTCTTAAAAGAATTTAATTTGATTTAATACAGTATTTCAAATAATTATTCTGTAAAAGTGCTTCATTGAAATGGCAGTTCATTGTAAAGATATATGTCAAAAAATTAAATTATTTATTTAAAGAAAAACTATTTTAAATTTTGTCATCTATTTTTTTTTTCTGTTCATTAAAGATAACTTAATAGATTTTTATAATTATTTTTGTCTATTATCTTAATAAAAGGATGTTGTTTCTTATGAAACAAAAACAGAATAATATTTTCAATGAGTGATAATCAATAGAAAACAGGATTTATTAATATTTAATGATAACTTTAATGTCAAAATACTCAAAGACATGGCAGAAAAATTATTTTTAATGGCTTCATTATAGAAAGAAGAAGTAAAGAATTTGTCTTTCGTCGTTTTCGCTAGTGCGCCATAATTGAATATTTTTGATATAATGCGTAATAGTTTTTTGGTATGTCATTTGTCAAGTTTTAAAATGAGTGGGGTTTTTTTCCCAGCTGTTGCAAATCGTTGTAAATATATCGTCTTTTTTTTACATTTCAAAGATGAGACTTAATTAATAATAATATGACGTAATTCTTTATTCTTATCAAATCTCTTTATTTATTTATTTTTATTTTATTGAATACTAGGCCTAGTTCAAACTCCTGGATGATTCTTGTATTGATAAGTTGCTTTACTCTTCTGCCATGTATGCATCAATTGATGGGCCCTAATTGTATCAATTTCTTCTGAAATTTAAATTAAAAGATTTTTTACCGTTTCTCTTTTTCAAATGTAACATTTTTTTTTTAAATTTTGTTCTTTTATTACTTAGCGAATATACTTCCTTATTTTAAATTCACTTTTGATCTTCTTAAATTTTAAACATTTACAAATATATACATTTTTTCGAAGTTAAGATGTAGCTGTTTTTATCCTTTACCACATAGGAACTGCGTAATTCGTACGTCCGTTGCACTTAAATTTTTTTTTATCCTGTTTTCAGTATTTACAAGACATTATGAATATCCAAATAATTCTTGATCTACTTGAAACCTTTAACAATGTTTACACATGCTAGTAATCTTTTCGTCATTATAATTTATTTAAAATATTGGTTCTAAAATAAACATCAAATGTCAGTTATCTTCCTTTATAAATTTTTATATAAAAAAAATCATTTAATTGATATTAAAAGCATAATTTTGATAATAATAAAGAATGTAGGAATTATTTATACATCAATAGAGATGTATAAAAAATTCCTACATTTGTAGTAATGTTTGTGGTAACTAGTCCCTTTTTTCCATTAGGCATTTTGAATACTCACTGAGAGAGATAGAAATTAATCAACTACTCTAGTTGAATTTTCTACATGTAACTAAACTTAAAAGAATGCAAGAAACTCATTCCTATTTGTAATGTATTTCTGAAAAATAATGTGATTTAAGACATAAATTATATCCCTTAAATCATAATTCATTTTTAGGGGGGTGGGGTACTTTTCTGTTAATAGGGCACTAGTCGCAAAATAATGCGCAAAATCGCCAAATACGGTAAATCGCAATTGTATTTGACTTTCTTTTGGTAAACATTTCTGGATTTTTTTTTTTTTTTTCTATCGTTTGATTTTTTCCTGCTTTAATTAAGCTGATAAAATAAAATAGTAAAGATTTCTTATGAAGTGTGCCAAAAGAACATCGAGATATCAGGTAAGAATGTTTTTCCTTATTATTCTTTATTTCACATAGTACTATTTTTAATAAAAGGATTGCTTATACATTTAGTCACATTTGGTGTGAAATGGCTTCCCCTTCACAGAAAATTATACATTCATCATTATTATTATATATCCATTATTGTCAATATTCAATATTATTAAGCACCCAAACCATTGTGTTGAAATGTAGTAATAATTAACAAATATTATATTTCATACTTGAAGATATAATCGAATAATTTAAATGACATGCAATCTGAATTGAATGCGTGATCAGTTTTTTATTATTAATTCTTTATTTATTTATACGTTTATTATTATTTATATATTTATTTATTTTCTTCTTATTTTTTTTTTTTTTATTAGATAGATAAGGTTTTCATTTATTAGACGTTTATTTTTTATATGTTTGTTCATTTGATTTTTTATTTAATCATTTGGAATTATTTGATTAAAAAAAAACTCTCACTACAACATAAATATAAGGTTATGTTCACTGATCTTTATCATTAAATATTTTAAAACATAAAATAATGTTTTTTTTATTAATCAGAGTATTAGTAATTTTGAAATTTTTCCATCTAAAAATTTAAATTTCTCTTTATTTAACCATTCCTATCAAGGTGATTTTATTTTTACGTTTTACTATTTTATTTTTATACCTTTTTACGCTTTCTTTTCTGCTTTGGGAGCCCTCCCGCATGATTTAAGAAATTTGAACATTGTAAGGACATTGTAATAAATGGAAGTTTATATATATTGAACATGAAGAAGAGTCATTTTTAAAAAGGGATTTATAATTGTATAATAACATAATGGAGCTTGAATGGCCGAGTGACTAGCGCTCTGGCGCTCAGTACCACAGGTTTCGGGTTGGAGTCCCGGCGGTGCCATGGATGTTTGCAATGGTTCGGAATCCACTTTAAACCGCTGGTCCTAGTCTAATACGGCTCTTGCGCGTAGGTTGTTATCTTCCCCCGTAAAAAGAAAACTTCTCTCATCTCGTAATCTACTAGTAGGCAGATGGCCCACAATGAGACTGCTGTGCCAATGATAATGAATAATATAATGAGAAATAATAATATAATGAAATATATATAATATAATAATAATATTTAACGAAGTAACACAGGTTAAGATAAATGTAATCAATTAATAATTAAAAACGACACATAAAAGAGATGGCGTACTTCATCTATCCTAGTATTTCTTCCTAGATTAAAGCAGGATTTCGTTTATTTTCTAATAGAGTTTTGCTCTGTAATTAAAATTTTAGTAAATGATTTTATGCAAGAATGATATGAAATTATTTCATGTTTTAATACGTTTGTTAAATTTATATTCATGCATATCTACGTGTTCCACAACATTCTGATATTTGAATTAAATAGTCACGTGTCATCACAGCTGTTATTCGATTATTTCGATTCAGTTTTCATTCATTGGAAAGTAATTACGAAAAGCATTCACTTTAAAACAGTTGTCGTTTCGAAATATGTCAATGTCTGCTTTCAATAGCTGTTTATGATACTTGTATTGCGACGAAATGATATTTAGGATAAAAAGTATATAAATATGATACTGGTGTTTTGAAATATTGAGAACAAAATATTAAGTTAAAACTATTTCGAGCTGAATTCTAAATAATGAGCTATTGGTATATGCAATTCATTAACCATTGAAATTTTAAATGGGTGATTCGAGAGAATTTCATCAAAACTTCTACTTGCATTGAATTTTTAAAATCTAGCACAATTGGTTTCTGAACATGGTTATCTTTAGGTTTTGCTGAACTTCTAAAGAATAAAATATTTTCTTCATTTTTTATGCTTTTAAAACATTCTTGTAGAAGTATAATTGTTCATATCTGACTGCAATTGATAGCGTAGAGTTTCACATAAGTTTTGTATTAAGTTTCATAATTATTAGTGTGTTTTGAGCAATTGTTATTGATTCGACATCAATAATAATTCTGCCTATTGTTAACTTCGCATGTACCGTTAATTTTATTATTATTCACTGATGATTATTACTATTAACTAATTTAATTTTATTTTATTATTGAATTATTGTTGTTAACTAATTTAAAGTGATAAATGATAGAATCTTCGAAAATTTTCAATTTTATGTTAATAATGCTATGTATAGTACTATTTTAAATCATTGATACTATATATCACGTACGTATTATTTGATTACGATATTACACACATAGTATTTGATTATGGTATAATTGTTGTTTTAAATGATGAAGAACTGGTTATTGGATTGTTTAGATGAATTGTAAATTCAATGTTAAACAATGTTTTCATTCATATCTGAACCAGCAACTTTTTCTTTCGTAAAATTCACACAATCTTTATGTTTACTGATTCATCAATAAGTCCTTTTTTAATGAATTTTCTGTATAATGAGCAAATATTTTTAATTACACTATTAATCAAACAAAATGTTGTTGTTTTTTAAGTCATTAATAAGTGTTCACCATTTTGAAATATTTACCGCGTCTGTTATTTTCTTGAAGTTTTTCTTGATATATATATATATATATAATTTATTGATATACATAAATATAGTTTCATTCAATTATATATAAACAAACTGTATATGTATATTTATATATAGAGGCCTGCTGGCCTAGTGACTAGAACTCTGGCGCTCGATGCCACAGGTTTCGGGGTCGAGTCCCAGTGGTGCATGGATGTTTGTAGTGATTTAGAATCCACTTTTAAACCGCAGATGCTGATCTAATATGACCGTAAGGGCGTAGGTCTAACAACCCTAATCTGTAAAAAGAAAACATTTCCTGTCTCCAAAATCTGCCAGTATGTAGATGGCCTTGGCCCACCGTGGGGTTGTTGCGCCATTGATGATGATGATGATATATATATATATAAATAAACATCGGAATCTAATTCCATGTTAGTCAATAAAGATTTAAAAGTAATTCTGGTTGTAACCTAAAACTAGAGATAGCTTTTTAAGAAAAACTTTTGTGAATGCTTTATATGCTTTAATGACATTGTTTTATATATTTATAGCTTTAATATTAATTTGTCATTTAAGTCCAACGTAAATTTTTCTTTTTCCATGAGTATAAATAAAGAGTTTATAATGGATATTTATCATTTTTAATTTATTTTAAAATAATTATTTTTAAATAGGTTTATATCAAAAGTGTACATAGCATTATATAAACTGTCTTTGTTGCGTCATAAAATACCCTACTTGCTTTGTGGTTTTTTTTATAGTTAGCAGTATGCAAATACATATCAAAAGATTCCTTTTACGAGTTTTCTGTAATCACATTAAGTCGAATTACTCTTAAACATTTGCTTTTCCAATAAGCACTACTGAGTAACTTTTTGCTGCTGTTATTAATGTTTTAAATCTTCATTTGACACTGAAAATTAGAAATATTTATGTTAGTATTGTATGTATACAACAGTGCAACGATCTTTACGTTAGAAGTATGTCAGTGTTATTTTACGTCAACTATATTTTATTTATTTTAGCATTTATCTCATCATCATCTTCAAATAAATTTCGTCCTAAAATTCTCTATCATAAGTGCAACATTAGGTCTTCATAGGTTAAGATTCGAAACGCTGAATTGAAAATATTTATTTGACGGGCTGTCTAAAAGTGATGTAGGAAATCTAATCGATCTTTGATTAGCTCTCGTGTTTACTGTGTATTTCTAAAAAATGCCGAGAATTTTGTATATGAAAAAAATCATGCAATCTTTTTCAATGACAGGATTTCAATCCGCGTATTTATCAAAAATTAATAAGTATTATTGAGTTGCTTAAATTTTGGCTCGTCGTTTCTGCTTCTATTTCGTTATTAATATAAAATCAGTGCGCGGTGGGATTCGGACTAAAATTTAAAAAAAAACCGTGTATATATATAGCGTATATATATATATATATATATATATATATACGTATTTATATAGATATACACTCAAGAGCCAAAACTTTATGACCTCCCCTACATTTTGCAATGAACTCGCCTGGATGACGTGGAATTCACGTGATCAGGTGGAAGTGGTATTTAACTGGTATTAAGTGGTGGTATTAATCCATGTCAAGGCGGGTTAAAGCTGCTTTGCGCGCCAAAGGTGGGCCAACTCGTTATTGACAAGTGGTCATAATGTTTTGGCTCTTGAGTATATATGTAACGTTAAATTGGCTTTGTCAAATTTTTCAATATTTCGTTAATTAGGAGAAGTTAGCTTCTCCTAATTAACGAAATATTGTAAAATTTAAAAAAAAGCAGTAAATGTGTAAAGAATTACTTTTACATGGCTTTTTTTTATATATATTTAGCATTCATTAATATTACCTCCTGGCTTTCACTGAAGATTGCACTTCGCAGTTGCTACTATTCCGTAAATTCGAGGGAAACTAATATATATTTAAGGCATTGATTAAACAGCAGGGATTACATTATACTAGGAAACTAATTATGGGACATTTTTATTTGCTTTTTCTGATGAACGATTATATCATTCCTATGAAACTAGAAATGTGCTTATTGCAATATTGTTGTATAAAATTAAAGACCTGGGAAAAGATTTGTACTTCTGCAATTCTTGAAAAATCTTTTTTTACGTCGATGGACCTCGTATTCGAATAATGCATACCCCAAAATATTCACAGTTGGTCCATGAAGGGAAAGACATTTTAAGGATAACTGCATCGCGTTGGAAAAATCCCTCCAAAAATTCCCACCAGACAAGCTAACTATTGATTCGAGACGCTTTACATATGTTGTCATAATCACTATCAAGTATACTTCTACTTCATTGGCGCAACAGCCCCATGGTGGGACACGCAGTCTGGCACATTTCGAGACAGTAGATGTTTTTTTTTTACTGGGTAGGGTGTCCGCACTACGCCCTACAGTCATATTGGACTGGGACCTACGGTTTCAGTTGGATTCCGAACCACTACAAACATCCATGGCATCACCGGGACTCGAATCCTTTAACACTGAGCGCCACAGCACTAGTCACTCGGCCATCAGTCCCTATCAAGTCTACTAGTTAACTATAATTTACTACTAGTTTAGAAATACTATTAATTGAGTAAAAATAAATAATAGATTTATGAGTTATCCATCGTTCGATAATGTGCTGCCACCCGCATTAGATTATATATATATATGTGTGTGTGTGTGTGTGTAGATTTCTCTACCAGTCTACAAATTTGTGAAGGTCGGAGTGGGTTGTGTAAGGAATGTTTTGCAAACACATTAAAGTAATCTATCGAAAGTGTCTATCCACAAGAGCCATTTAATGAAGCTTTATAATATGTACATCGATATTTACATTAACTATTAATTAGTTGCGAATATTTTCTCTCGCTGCTTAACGCAGCCTGTTATCCCATCTCGCCTCCTTTCTCGTTGTCGGCCAGCGTTCTTCCCCTCCTTCTTTATCTACGGGGGTCTGTGTGCCTTCTCCTGGAGTCAGAGCTAAAAGTTGAATACTCCCCCACATTGTAAACAAGCTCTGTCCACACAAACAAGTCCACATGTATATATATTACCACACAAACAAGTCCGACATGTATATATATATATATCGGTGGAACTTGTGTCTCATTTATGTACATCCCAGACAACTAGTCTACAAATGAAGATATTTTGTTGTCTTTTAGAATGACTTGTATGGATAACTTTCACACATTTGTGAGTTGTATGGTAGAGCACTCAAAAGCATTCACACTAAGTAATCTCACTAAATATCGACGAGAGACATATGTTAAAGCACTCACACTAAGTATCGACGCAAGATGCTTCTGCATGCTGTCACAATCGGCATTTGTTCTTCTCGATTTCTGAAAGGAGGGACAGAAACATGCACCACCAGCGAATTCAAACCTGGGTCCTTCTGCACCACTGAATCACGAGTCGGGACATTTGACTATAATTACACTTTTCTTTTTTACTCAAGATTAAAATGCGATGGGGAGGTAAATACAAAGAGCAATTGTACGCAGAATGTTCGATTACATAATGGTTAAGAACAAATTACATATTCGAATTTAATCACTTGCGTTTTATTCGATATGCGATAAAATAAATTTATCAGAATAACAACTCGTGGTTGAACGATAAATTCGACCAGACATACTTAAGTACCCCCTCAAACGTTGATTGAATTCCAATTTCCGCTTTTCAATAAAATGATAGGTATCACTCTGAAGTGTCTGATTAGAATACCAAATCAGATAATTACTGCTTTTCAAAAATTACATCTGTAATGGAGTTTGCCACTATGAAAATGCGAGGTAATCGTATAAGTTATCTGCTAGCATTTTAATTTCTTATACTCGAATACTAATGTTTAAGTATATGCTTTTAAAAATATTAAGTTTTGGCAAGGAGTGTTTTTTTCTCTATTAATTTAATTTAATAATTCTTGTAAAAAAAACTCTTCTACAAAAAAGCATACACTGAAATTTCCAAAACTAAACTCAAATACCACTTTGCTTAGACCAGGGGTGGCCAACCCGCGGCGCGCCTCAAACATTTTTCGGGCCCGTGAGATTTATCACACTTTTACAAAATATATTTATTTCATAATGACCAAAGTAGTGAAAATCAATGTATTAAAAAAATACGTTATGTGTGCATCCATCTATTCAAAAATTAACGGTCGAAATGATGAGAAAAAATTACCTTTTATTTTAAAATAATATTCTTTCGAATATGTGACAGATATTGCCTGTTTTATTTATGAGTTTACAGTTAAGGGTCCGCAGAATAATTGAATGATATTCTGCAAACTCATGATGCGCGCGCATCTAGAAACATCTAATATAATAGGTAATCTAATAGAACATCTAATATGGTTCACTTTAAGTAACCTCAGTGGCCATCCCTAGATACGCATAGTTGATTGTTTATAGCAGAGCAAACCTGACTTTCAGTTGAAGTTGTTAGTTCTTTTGGTTCAACTTATACTTCGAACTTTTTTTTTCCTAAAATGAAATTGACAAAGAACAAAACACGCTCAAACATAACGGACGCTAACCTGCGACACCCATTACGCTGTGCAAATACCCAAATTAAGATCTATTTGCAAAAGCTAAGTGAAAGAGTACAAGTGTGAAGAGAAACAAATATCACACTGGTAGAATAAATATTTTTAAATGATTTCATTTTTTTTTATTTCGTTTATATTTATATTTTTTATGTTTCATTTTTTTATTTCGCTTATATTTATATATTTTTTATATTTCATTTTTAGTGTTATATATATTTTTACAAAGCGCGTTTAGTATCCTTATTATTATATTATTTATGTTTACATGTAAGAATAAATGTAAACACAAAAATAATAACTCGTTACGTTTCAATTTTCCACTCCAAAAAAATGTCTATAGTGAGTCTAAATCTAATATAGAAATATATAATTTTATTTGCAGCCCGCGGAGTTTTGATGCATTTCCAAAGTGACTCGCAAGATCATTTGGCTTGGCCACCACTGTTTTAGATACTGTGGAAAAACAGTATTACCCTCGCTGTTACCAGATGATTGCGTAGTAGCTCATGGTTATTGTGTTTTTCGCAATGTTTTTACGAATTTCTTATATCTAAAAAATATACATTTTGTATTGCAATCGTAGCGTTAAAAAACCTCTTCTTGCTCTGTTTCTTGACCCCTTGCGGTTTTGGGGCAAAAGTGAGCTCCTCTTCTACTGTTGAAAATGTGAGAAATATTGCCTCATACAGTTCCACTTTCTGATTTCCGTCGGCTTAATTTACGATGCTTAGAAAAAAAAAATCATAATCTCTTAAGTATTGAAAACCAGTTTTCCGAAACAACCTTGATCGCATCCTGTCTAAATGCTTTTATCCGTGTGTCATAAAATGTAATCGCCCACTTTGAGAGATTACAGTTTGTTTTCTTAATTAAGATCCGGAATCAAGTGACACGGTCGATTTTTTAGTTTCCACCATGGTTACTCAAATTTTGGCTTTTGCAAAATGCGACGTTGTGCAAGTGTGTACCACAAAAATTTCATTGATGTCTTTCAGGGAGAAATGAAATCAATTGTACGAGGGTAGCCTGAAAGATTTCCGACCTAACAAAGAAACAAGCAATATAAAAAAAAATTTCAAGTCAATTCCTACTTTTTTTTCTCTCTATTGCAGAAAGTCTTTTATAAATAATTTTCATTCCTTTTTTTAAGTTTATCTGGCGCCATCTATTGGTAGATATATACAACTTAAATTTAAAAAAAACTAAAATTAATTAATTAAATTTAATTACTGAATTAATATTTGAAAAAAAATGCATTAACATCCAGTGTCATCCACTACAAGTTCAAAAGAAATGTATTTGAACTTGAGTGGATGAATAGAAAGTATTTTATGAACGATTGAAAATTTGAACAAGATATAGATAGGGAGAGTGTGAGCTAATAGAAGGAAGTGAAAAAGACATTTTTTTATCAAATTAATTTTTATTTTTCTACATATTCTCCTTATAATTCTATACGCTTCTCCCAGCGGTGCTCCCGTCTCTTCAACTCATCCAAATAATACCCGGCGTCTTTCTCTGCAAAATAGTTGTCTACGATGTCTTCCTCATTTGACAAAAATCTCTGTCCTCTAAGCGCAACTTTTAGCTGACTCTACAAAAAGAAGTCGCTTGGGGCTATATCTGGTGAACAAGGAGGATGATTAATCGGTTCAAATCGTACTTCATAGATTTTCGCCATGGCAACCGCTAAGGTGTGAGATGGCGCATTTTCCTGGTCATTGTTCTGACCCTTTTCAGGCTATCCTCGTATGTTCCCAGCCTCTACTGCAACTTTGCCCAGTTCATCTCCCCCTCAAATTATCTCCCTGGTAATTTTCCTTTAATTTTTTTCCATTCGAAATTCGATTAAACATTTTTTTCTGTAAACTCTAATATTTGCATATAAAAAACATATGAGTATCTAAATATTGTACGTAAATTATTTTGAAATGTAATCCCTTGAACATTTAAAAAAAACATTGTCTAATTTTATAAATTTAATCATAACGAATTATATATTGGGGTCTGATGACCGAGTGACTGGCACTAGGCTTCGCGTTCGAGTTCCGGCTGCTCCGTGGATGTTTGTAGTGGTTCGGAATCGACTTTAAACCGTAGGTCCCGGTCTAATATGACCTGTAGAGCGTTGGGCTTCGGCTGCCAGTAGGCAGATGGCCTTGCCGCTGCATGGGGCTGTTGTGCTGCTGATGACGATGACGAAGAATTTATATATTGTCTCGTTTAAATTACATAAAGGGCGCCAATTTTGCTCATAGATTTTTTTGTGTACTATTTAGTGATAATTCGCTGTATATAAGGAATAAATTTCATCATTTGCAAGTCAACTTGTTACACCTATTATCGCTGTCGTATCGTCAGTAGCCATACCTGGTATGTTCTTGAAGAACAAAGAAATTGACTTTAAAGTTCTTTCCCCCCCGTTTGTTTAAAGTTTTTTTTTTTTTTTTTTTTTAAATAGTTTCTTTAATACGTCTTGATAGTATTAAAAATACTATTTCTCCAGTGATATTATATTAGTTATTAGTAACTCTAATAAAAATTGCGAATGAACTGTGTTGATACTATCAGTAAATTCATTTCTTGCCAAAGCACAAAATTTAAAATTAACAACTTTCTTCTCCAAACCCCTTTTTGAGGGATTTTTCCTATTGCATCAATCCTAGTGAGACAAACTGATTTACAAAAATAGAAAAAATCCTTTTTTTTTTTTGTCGGGTTAAATTAAGATTTGAGAGCGGAAGCAACGATAATCGATCACAAAAGCTCTCTAAACAGGTTTATTTCAAAGTAGACAAAAAAAAAACACCAAGGTATGTGAGAAAGTTTTAGAACTCTGAATGAAAGAAAATTACTGCTCCAGACAGAGGCGGTGTTTGGTCACGCAAATGATTTACAACCTTCTAAACACCAATAGGGGTTAACTAATGAGGGGAAATAAAAATATTTCGCTTGAACAGTCAGAATGCCTGGTTAAAGTTTTCTGGAGTTTCATCGAATATAACATGCAAATGTTGCACTCCTATACGTTCTTCCAAAATATATTATTCGGATCTTCTTGAAGTCCTAAGCAACAACGTTTTTCCTCTATAGTGAAGGGTGCCTGATGGCCAAGTGGTTAGTTCTCTGGCATTCGCAGGCATCAGGTTTGAATGGCTGTTTGTGAATGGTTGGGAATCCATGTTAAACTGGAGGTCCCGGTCTAATTAACCTAAAGTATGCAAAAAATAACCATAGAGTTAAGAACTAAACCAAATTTTTAGTGATGTTACCAACCATAAAGCGGACAATAAAGTTAGTAGATTCCCTAATTAAGAAGAAAAGAATAGTTAACAGTCTTAGCAGCGAAAGGAAAAATAATTAAGGTGGTAAGGTTTTTTTTCATTGCGTTAGTTGAAATTGTTTTTCCTGCCTGTACTTTGTAATTTAAAACTGTTACACTTTAGTTAAACACTTATTGCGTTTTTAGATTAGAGAAATTTAAAAACAAAAATGGTGTTGTTGTTGTTTCTTATCCCACTTGGCTGGCCAAGCCCACGAGCCCATATGGACTCATGATTGAAGGGGAAGGAAGCAGCTTCTGTTGTGATGGAGCACCCGTAGGTAGAAGCCTGACTTTTGCCCCGTGACGCTCTTACAGTCATAGAAGACCGGGACCTACGGCTTAAAGTGGATTCCGAACCACTACAAACATCCATGGCACCGCCGGGATTCGAACCCGAAACCTGTGGACCGAGCGCCAGAGCGCTAGACACTCGGTCATTCAGGTCCCAAATTTGCCAACGGCACGCAGTGTTCCCAGGTGGTCACCCACCCAAGTACTGACCGCGCCCAATGATGCTTAACTTCGGTGATCTAACGAGAACCGGTATATTCAGCATGGTACGGCCGTTGGCACACAAAAATGGTAAACAATGTAAACATGAGCACCTTGGCCTAGTTGTGGGACTTGAATTTATATAACATAAATATAGTGTCAAATAATTTTTTAAGAAGTCGATTTTTGCCTGTGAGATTTGCCGGTGGGTATCAAAAATTTACATCGATCTAGTATGAATTTGAACTATCAAGATTTTAATTCAAATAGAAAAAGTCTTGTACATAAAAAATTATTTCAAGTATTTCAAAACGCAATGCAAATAAAATAAAGCATTATTTAAATAAAATGCATGAAAACTAATTTTTTTTCAAAAATACAGAAAAAAGAATGACTAAAATAAAATTTTGTTTTGCTGAGTTTTATTTAACAAAATTTAATCTTATGTTGTTTTGGGTTGTTAAAATTGAAATTTTCGTCATTATTCGTTATTTACTGAACATTTTTTTTTTTTTATTATCTTAAAAAAATAATTATCAATGTATAGTTATTTATCTTGCGTATATTGGCTGCCTAATGGTCAACTGGTTTGCGCTCTGGCCATTGGTGCTTCAGGCTCAATTCCTGGCAGTGGCATGGATGTTTGTTCGTGCTTCGGAATCCACTTTAAACTGTAGGTCCCAGTCTAATAAACCTAAAGTGTACACAAAATGACCATAGTGGCAAACCAAACTCTAAAACCCTTTCATATATCATATACATTTTTTTAATTTACTTAGCGTCTTTCAATAGAAATCCTTGAATTAGCCTGCATCTTTAAGTAATCCAGAAAGCCTTGGTAAGATTAATCTGTACTTGTTATAAAGGACGCAATTCTTGGTTGAAAGCATTAACGCTGAAGATTTACACGCAGATTTTCTTTTCAGTCGTTCAGGAATTCCTATGCGAGACAAACTCATCCCTCTTCTTAAATAATGACTATAAATTCGCCAACATTTCTTTTTTTTATTTAAATAATCCCATCCGGTTCAGATTGGTTTCGAACACGTGCTTGCTTTGCAAAATATTGAATCAGTATTTCCACCACGTATCCAAATTGCAGTTGAAAAGTGGTTTGAAAATGTGTGCAGAAATTATGTAATTGCCTCGACTGAGTCACAGTCGCACGTGGTCTAACCAGAAGAAACACGAGACTCAAGTTAAATTGGCATTGTATTTTGTGTTGGAGAAACACTGTTTTTTGCTTGTTTGGTTTTTCTGAAGGTCTTCAGCAGGATTTTTGCTCCCTTTCTACTTCTCTCTCATCTTTCTTTCTTCCTTTCTCGTTCTCTTGTTCTTTCTTTTTCTTTGAGCTAAAGCAACTTTTGAATAATAATGTCTTCTCACAGTTGTTCAACATATGAATATGTATATACACACACATATGTGTATATACATATACATATATACTTCTATGAAGAGCAGGAAATTTGCGTGTAAAGAATACTGTTCCGTCCTTGTTATGTAAACTGGTCGTGTTACTAATTCTTCTTTTTTTCACATGTTTGATTTTTATACAGATATGTTATGTTCTTTATATATGTAAAGAATTTAATACAAATTTCAAAGTAGAACCGAACGGGAAGGGGGGGGGGCGGGCTCAGAAACATAAACACCATACTACACAATACAGGGCTGATCCTGTAGTGCCCCACATTTAAATCTTTCATACAAAGAAAAATGTTCATGGAAGGAAAGAATTGCCGATTTATATATACACTATCTGGAAGAAAGTGACGGGACACCCCTCGAAAAGTAGAAAAGTCAACAATACAGCTGACACATGCGCAATAATAGGTATCACGTGTCAGCCATATCCTATAAATACTCTGTGGAGTCGACTAGAGTTGTTTTTTGTCAAGATGCCGCCGCGGGAAGAGTTGTCTGAGTTCGAGAAAGGTGTGTTGGTTGGATTGCATCTTGCCAAGGTGTCAATTACGGAGATATCCCGTCTCCGTAACTGCTCAAAATCAACTGTAGCACGTGTTGTATGTCGCTACAAGACTGAGGGACACTGTCAGAACAAACCCCGAAGTAGACGGCCTACACTTCTCACCAGCAGGGACCGGCGGGTGCTCGGCAGGGAGATTCGAAGTAACCGTCAAACATCCATGGATAACATCGCTAATGAATTTAGACAAGCCACAGGTGTGGCCGTTTCGACCAAGACTCTTCGTATCGAGGCCCATAAGTTAGGTTACACTGGAAGTTCGGCGGCCCATAAGCCTTTGATTACGAAAACCAACAAGAAAGCTTACCTTCGACGGCCCAAAGACCCCCGTACTTGGACTCTGGATGACTGGAAACGCGTCCTTTGGAGTGACGAGTCACGATTTACCCTTTTCCGTTCCGATGGAAGTGTTTGGGTATGGTGTTTACCAGGAGAACGCCTTTTGTCCGAGTGTGTCGTCCCAACTGTAAAGTTTGGTGGAGGAGGATTGATGGTATGGGCCTGTTTCTCCTGGTATGGGGTTGGCCCACTGGTGAAGGTTGATGGTGCGATGAATGCCGATAGATACTCTGATATTCTCAACAATCATGTCCTTCCTACCTTGTGGGCAACGTACGGTATGGATGATTGCTGGTATCAAGACGACAACGCAACATGCCATGTTGCAAGGAGGACTCTTGATTGGTATGTGAACAACAACGTTAAACGCATGGAGTGGCCGGCGCAGAGTCCCGATCTTAACCCAATTGATGATCTCTGGGACGAATTGGACCGTCGGTTGAGGGCCTGCACCCCACTCCCCAAAAGCAAGCCTGAACTATGGAACTTCCTGTTAAACATTTGGAAGGAAATTCCTCTTGCCACTATGGCTAATTTAGTGGAAAGCATGCCCAGGAGGGTTGCAGCTGTGATCGCAGCCAAAGGAGGCCCTACCTCCTATTAAATTTAATAAATATGGGTTTATGTCTTTATAGTGTCGTGTCCCGTCACTTTCTTCCACATAGTGTATATTTATATATTCATGTGGGGCCTGGTTCGGAATCCACTTTAAACCGTAGGTCCCTGTCTAATATGGCTGTGAGCGTTGGGCTTAGGAATGGCAACTCTACCTCTTAAAAAGACCATCTCGTAATCTGCCAGTAGGCAGATGACCTTAGCCCCCAATAGGGCTGTTGCGCCAATGATGATGATATATTCATGTATATACAGTGGGACAAACGACCCATGATCTATGTAAAAATCTGTGTATCGTTGAGTATAGAGTGTATTTTATAAGAGAGAGTTTTTGCATAACGTTTTTTTATCCTCCTATATTGTTTTCTTCCTAGCGCGCATGCTCATAGGAAACATTGTACCTATTGCGCATACGTATCTGTAATACTGCACTACTGAGCCATTCCTATGAGCATGCGAGCTAGAAAGAAAAAAAAATATCGGACGATAAAAAAACGTTATGCAAAAACTCTCTGGTATATTGTTTTTAAACCGTTAGTATTTATTCATTGTATCTAGCTGTGTGAAATGCTGGTTTATTAAAACTTCATTAGAAAATTTTGATAGGAGTGATAGAAATTATGAAATATAAAAACAATTAAATCTACTCTGATTTTTAATCAAGCGCATCTATGATATTAAAAAAATACATCATTTTAAAAATGGTTAGAATTCTTTTTGAATATTCATCATATTTTAAGATGAGGGCATGTCCACTTTTGCCCTCCTCTGTCCTAGTCCAATGAGTCATTTATTCATTAAACATTAAGTACGATTTTATGTATTGTTTATTTATAATTTAAGGTCTGTTGCTTCCCTTTCTATTGATGATTACATTATGTGTTTAATCAAGATTACCGTGTGTATACTCAAAACTTTGATATTATTGCAATTCTTATACTTGATTTCAGTATTTCACACCAAAAATTTTCAATTTTCCTTTTCGATCATTATGAATCCATCACCTAATAAATTTATTGTCCATTATCTTATTTATCATTTCACAATAATCATTCAAAACGTGCATCATTTAACTGCGGATTTTTAATACTGGGATGCGACAGTAGATCTACTTCCCCTGGTGCACCCTGGTAACGTCCTAGGCGGTTAAAAGATCTACGACTACTATCGTCATGCAGCAACGCTCCAAGAGTGATCACCTTCGTGTAGTGTCTTACAATGAAATGCGGGCGCCCTGTTGTGTGGCCCCTACGATGTTGACATTTGCGGTGGGCTATGACTGTTTGGCGAACCATCTTGACATTTGGCATTTTTGATAGCTCAAATTGCCCACTCTGTGGGAAAGACCAGATGATGTACAGACACCACATAACAGGATGACCGGGCTTGCGTAAGGACTTCGAGGTGAAAAGATATTGGAGTACTAGAACTTTGCCGATGAGACAATGACTTTTTTCTCTTATTGTTCTCTTTTCACTTGTGCGTGTTTTGATCCCCTAAGAGTTTGTCATTTTCTCTTGCCATTGGAAACAAATAAAAAGTATTTCAATACTAATGAATTAATTACTCGAAATTTTTTTTAATTAAATCTTTAAATTACGAATTCAAAACAACTGACAAAGAAATAGCAAATTTTAACATTCACCTATATAAAATAATACAATAATGAATCAAATTTTCAATTAATAACAAAAAATACTCTTTTAAATCTATTATAGGTTAAAATAATTAAATTATTCCTGTCCAGAAATCGGGTCCTGATGTCCGAGTGACTAGCGCTCTGGTTCTAGGTGCCATAAGTTCTAGTCCCGGCGGAAACGTGGATGTTTGCAGTGGTCTTACTTTAAACCGTAGGTCCCGTTCTAATATGACTACTACTACTACTACACCACACCACACCACATCAATGTGCCTATAGCTGAGTTGCTCCTATACAGTTAGGGAATGACGTGGGTGAGAAGAAGTCTGATTGGATTCTGTGACACTCTACGGTCATATGAGACCGGAACCTACAGCTTAAAGTGGATTCCGAACCATTACAAACATCCATGTCACCCCCAGGATTCGAATCCGATACCTGTGGTATAGAGTGCCATCAGGCCCCTAGTTCTAATATGATTGTAGAGCGTTGGCCGTCGGGCTGACAACCCCATTCCGTAAATAGAATAATATCTCCTGTCACGAAATTTGCCAGTCGGCAGACGGCCTTGGCCCACTATGGGGCTGTTGCGTCACTGATGATGATGATGATATTAAGAAATTAAGTGAAAAGAGAATTTCTAAATATCGCACCTTCTCACAATTGTTTGCGTTCTCAAAAATATAGGAAAAATAAATTTCCTAATGAATCCCCAATTAATAAACCCTCAGAATTAATAAACCGAATTCAAAAATAAATCGGCTACAGTAGAATACATTTTAGGATTAGCTTATTTCATTTTAAAATGCGCCGCTTTTTCATTTCAAGGTCGATTAAAATCCGTTTCAATCGTCGTATTTTGGAATGTATCGTGTATCAACTTACGACTGCTTCGTAGGTGGTTTTCAAGGTCATAAATCAATACCCATAAATAAAATAGAATAATTCATCTGACATTTGCAATTCAAATTTTAATATCGGATAACATTGAAGCTTCAATACTGCTATCATACAAACACAAGTAAATTTATTTATTTGAAACCGGTTGAACATTAAAAGAGACAGTTGCATAATTAAGGTGGACACTGATGTTTATCATATGTTAAAACCTGTGTAATTAATTATCTTGGAACACGTCTTGTCAATAAAATATGAATAATAACTCATCATTAAAACCAAAATTGGATTATAATTTTCTCAACACTGCAATTTCAATCAAATCAATCGTTCTGTCTTTTTTTTTATTCCATTTTCTTATTAATTTATGTTAGGTCTGAGTAAAAAAGAAGTAAGTCTCAGTATTAAGATATTGATAAGAATCACAAAGATTAAAAACCGGATAGTAAATGTATGCTTGTAAACTATTAAGAAAAAGAAATAAACTTTTAATGTATGTTTATTGCAAGGATGACCAGACTTCTGGAGGTCAAGGACCGCACAAATGAAACAACACAAAAATTGTTCTAATATGTATTTATATCACTTGTTAATATATACAAAAAGTAAATGATACAAAATAAAATAGAAAAAGCTTGGAGATATATAATTTAATTTGAATTTTGTAGTAACCAAGGCTTAAGTTGGTTTGGTTTGTCGCTCTGCGGTTATTTTGTACACACTTTAGGTTAATTAGACCCCGAAATTTTGGTTTAACATGGATTCCGAACTGCTAACAAGCATCCATGCCACCTGCAGTATACAGACCTGTAGCCTGTGATTCTTAATGCCAGGGCGCTAGCCAATTGGCCTTCAGGCCACAGGATTAAATTGGTGCCTGATGGCCGAGTAACTAGCTCTCTGGCGCTCGGTGCCCCAGGTTTCGGGTTCTAGTCCCGGCTTTGTCATAGTTGCTTGTAGTGGTTCAGAATCCACTTTAAAACCTAGGCTAGGATCTAATATGACTGCAGAGCTTTGAGCACACGGTTGACAACCCTACCTATAAAAAGAAAAACATCTTCTGTCTCGAAATCTGCCACTAGACAAACGTCCTTGGCTCACCATGGGGCTGTTGCGCATATAAAGAAGAAGAAGGGCTAAGTTAATTAGTTTTTATTGATAGATTTTTTATTTATTTATACCTAAAAATGTTCTAACTAATATTAACATTTCCAGAGGCTTAAACCTTTTTCTGTAATTAGTAACAGCAACTTCTATGTCGTTTCGAGCATTTTTAAAAGGGAACATGTTTGGGGCAGTACCATAGAAATAAAAAAATTAGATAGGTATCTTGCCTTCTGTCTCGAAATCTGCCAATAGGCAGACCAACATGGGGTTGTTGCACCATTTAAGAATAATAGCATAGTACATAATAAATGAGTAAACTTAGAACAACGAATTTGCTTTTGGGGTCTGATGACCAAGTTACTAACGAGTCCTGACGGTGCCATGGATGTTTGTAGAGTTTCGGAATCCACTTTAAACATAGGTCCCGGTTTAATATGACTGTAGAGCTTTGAGCATAAGGCTGACAACACCCTCATAAAAACGGCCTTGGCCACCATGGGATTGTTGCGCAATTTAAAAAGAAGAAGCTTAGCTGCAGATGCTAGCCTAAAATAAGGTGATTTTAATGTTAAGCTAGTGTTCTTCAACTAGTGGTGCGAATACATGGAAATCTCTTGTCCACGAAACTTTTTTTTCAAGGTTGTCTGACGACGGTACAGCTTCCAAATTCTTATTCTATCACTCTCATTCGTAATTAATAATTTGAATTGCGATAATTTGCGTAAATAAGTTATTTCTTACTAAAATGGACGCCAACGACGTGCTTCCACTTTCAGAAACAAGTTTACAGTCACATATATAAAATGATACATTGCAAAACAGCTGCAGCAGACGTTGAACTAATTAAAAACAAACACTATATTTTGATGTGTAATATAGTTAGGAAGTTCTTTCAAAAAGATCTTTCACTTTTATTTATCTATTATGTTATCCCATTTATGCTATTCAATTCGTTCTATTAGGTCACACTCTCCCTATATATATATTGTTCAAATTTTCAATCGTTCATAAAATACTTTTTATTCATCCACTCACGTTCAAATACATTTTTTTTTTTGAACTTGTAGTGGATGACACTGGATGTTAATACAGTTTTTTCAAATATTGATTTATTCATTAAATTTAATTAATTAATTATATTTTTTTAGATTTAAATTGCATGCATCTACCCATAGATGGCGCCAGATAAACTTAAAAAAAATGAATGAAAATTATTTATAAAGGACTTCCTGCAATAGAGTGTGAAAAAAAAGTAGGAATTGACTTAAAATTTTTTTTTATATTACTTGTTTTTGTTATCCTATCAACTATTTGTCATATCTGATATCCTGCCCACTTCGTTTCTCTGTGGCAATGTGAGCTGCTGGTGAGCATAAGGGTGGATGTTCAATCAGCTGGCGGCTTTGTTGTCGTTTGGGATATTCAGCGTGTTGCGAGTCGGAATACTTGATGAGAATTTTCCGGGTTTTCTCCCATACCATATGCACATGCGATGTAATTCCCCATAAAAACCCCACCGGAAGGCACGGCCCTCGTTATTCAGCGATACTTAGTAAAATGAGACTTCTACATTCTGGTGCTCCATCACAGTAGAAGCGGCCCTCCCATTTCCCTCTTTCCATGGTTTGGTTTAGTATGTCGCTCTACGATCATTTTGTGCATACTTTAGGCTAATTAGACAGGGACCTATAGTTTAATGTGGATTCCGAACCACTCACAAACATCCATGCCATCCCCAGGATTCTAACCTGAAGCCTGTGGTATCAAAGGCCAGAGCACTAGACAATTGGTCATCAGGCCGTCCCTTTTCCATGAGACCACAAGGGTAGACTTGGTACAGATGTTGCTGCCGGCCAAGTGGGATAAGAAATATATATATATATATATATATCTGATATTCTAATATTTATTCGCTTAATGTTTTAAATGCATGATTTTTTTTTTGTGACATTTTTGTAACTAGAAAATTTATATTTTTTACTATCCCTCATACATTTTATGTTGATAAAAATTTTAACGGAAAATTAAAAAAATAATAATAAATTGAAATGCTTTAGTAAAATAAAAATAGAAGTACAACTAATTTCAGTTGACGCTGCTAATTAAATTGAATATGTATTAAAAAAATAACTAATATTTCTATTACATACATGTAGGAAGTAGTTTAAAGTGATATGTGTAGACGTATAGTATATTTCTTTCTTGTTGAATGATTTGATACTGCACAGATTTCTCGGAATTTTATTTATTTATTAATCAAAGTTTTAAGTTCAAGGACAATAATAATAATAAATAAAAAAAAACACGCGTCAATGCACCTAATCTAAAACTGTTGTTTATTTGACACACGTTTTTGCCTCTTTTAGGGAATATTGTTCGCAATGTTATTTTTTCGAAGAACTTGATGATATTATGTAGGGGATGACGTTGGTACACACTTACGTAGATCTCTGGAACATTCCAGCTACCCAACAAACTCGTTCTCCGTCAAAAAAGAGCGTGCATTATTCCTCTGTTCCAATGTTTATGCCAGCTTATCTGATACTTACTCAGCCTGTTCTGCGACGTAGCAGAGCTTCGAATTCTCTTTCCAGACAAATATACTGATTCGGCACTTCCCGGAGACCTTTCCGCTCAAGATAAACCGCTCAGTGTTTGGGAGTAAAAATTGGAACTTGCAATGGTTGTTCATGTGGCGGATAATAATTCTTTGACGAATGAAAGTGAGTTTAAACCGCTTATTTTAGATTAATTCGTATGATAATCTGTTATTGGTATTTTCGCACAGACTTTTAAAATACTTAACTATATAATCCAAAAATATAACTATATTTTAATCACTTTTGCAATTCTCATCTGCCAAAAAACAGATTTTTGTTTTAAAAAACTTTTATTTTGAAATCGTTGCTATAAGTATTTCTATTATAAATTATATCCATATTCTCACTATAAATTTAAATGCGCTAATTATGTAGTATTCATTAGTTTGAAGAAAACTTTTTTTATAAGCAAATCAAATAATAAGCTAATAAAAGTAATGAGCTCTAATAATAATAATAAGCTTAATAATAATAGTAATAATTAAAAAATAAGCTTAAATAATAAGTTTAATAATAATAATTAAAAAATTAAGCTTTAATAATAGTTAAAGAATAAACTAATAAAAATAATTATAATAATAATAAACTTAAATAATAAAAATAATAAGCTTAATCACAATAATTGAAAAATAAGCTTTAATAATAATAAAAATAATAAGCTTTAATAATAATAAAAATAATAAGGTTTAATAATAGTAATAAACTAAAATAATAATAATTTTAAAAAATAAGCTTTAATAATAATAATAAGCTTAAATAATAAATATAATAAGAATAATAATAATAATTAAAAAATAAGTTTTAATAATAATATGCTTAATAATATTGATACTTAAAAAATAATAAGCTTTAATAATAATAATTAAAAATAATAATAAGCTTGCTTGAAAAACGTTGCGATTTTTGACTGTTTTATCTTAATTTTTTCTTTAAAATTATGTTTCTTAAGGTATTATAAATATTTAATGACATCAAAATTTATTAGTGACTATATCAATCGATTTTATGATTCAAAAACCAATTGCTTATAGAGGTTTAGAATGCTTGTCTTAATTTTTTATCTGTTTAAAATAATTCAATTTAAGCAATTTCTTTTAAAACAAGTAATATAAAAAAAAAAAAAAAAAAATTTAAGTCAATTCCTACTTTTCTTTCACTGTATTGCCGAAAAGTCCTTTACAAATGAAGTTGAAATTATCCTGTTACTTCTGGTGCCATCTATTATTAAATACATGCAACTTAAATGTAAAAAAAACCAAAATTAATTAATTAAATTTAATTAATTAATTAATATTTGAGAAAACTGTATTAACATCAAGTGTCATCCACTACAAGTTCGGAAAAATATATTTGAACCTGAATGGATGAATAAAAAATATTTTATGAACGACTGAAAATTTGAACAAGATATATATAGGGAGAGTGTGAACTAATAGAAGGAATTGAAAAAAAGAATAGTAATGAATGCTTTGAACGGTACTGGTTACGATGATTGAGTTCATCAACTTGAATAACATATTTGCTTTCTTTCAGTAATTTAAGTTACAAAATAATATAAATGTAAAATAATTGTATTTACAAATTAGTAAATTTACTATTGCTTAGACTAGGAGCTGGTCAACTAACTTTAAAGTTATTAAACAATTAAAATTCACTGCATTTTCAGCTTTCTTGAAGTAAATTCCTTCAATTCCTTTGATTCAGTTCCTTCTATTAGTTCACACTCTAACTATATATATCTTATTCAAATTTTCAGTCGTTCATAAAATATTTTTTATTATATTGCTTCTTCAGTGAGGGCAAAACCCCAAGATTTCTTGTAATATTTTACTTTCACTCATTGGAAAACATGACGCTCTTGATTTAGGATAGCAAAATTTCTTAGATCCTTCACAAATAAACATTTTTGTAATTTGAAGTGATTAATGGCGTGTTTACTTCTTCCTTAAAAGATAAGTTTCTTTCTTTAAGATAAGTTTCTTTCTGCGCTCCTTAAAAGATAAATTTCTTTTAAGGAGCTTATTACATTATAAAAAAATACTTTTCAATGACTTCTGGGGGAATATTTTAATGTATGTTAACTACTGTAACCATTGAATGTTTCTTGCAATTTTACATAATTTTGAGAACATACATTTATTAATAATAAGTTAGTTCATAATTTCCTATTCGTAAGGTATATTTTTCTTTTTTAGATACGATTTACAGAAACTGTGTGTGAATATTTTGCCTAAACACTGTCACGGAAAAAAAGAACCCTTCTAATAATCCAAGATGAGATGCCAATACTTCTATTTTAATGTGTTGTTTGTTGTGTGTCTTTCTTCACTGTACTGCGTTCTAACTGTTGACTATGAGGACCTCCAGAGATTGGAATTCCAGAACTGCCCCTTGAAGAACAGCTGTTCTCGAATGGGTGCGTCTGATTTTTACGAAAGAGTGTGCGAGTGCGATCCTGCTTGCAGAACTTTCGGCGACTGCTGTGCCGATTCGGGCATGCGATTAGTCAGGCAAACTCGTCCCCAGAAGTGCTTGAACTATGGCAACTTCACTCATCAGGGGGCATATGTCATCAACAGTTGTCCAACCAACTATGCGGGCCCCGTAGAAGTGCGACAGCAGTGCCAACATGACAATTTCAGTGATCCTATAGTATCCACTCCTGTTACGGATACTTTAAATCGAAAAACTTACTTGAACAGATACTGTGCCCTCTGCAACAATGCGTCGCCAACCAGTCTCACAACTTGGTTGATCTCTGCTTGCAAAGTCTACGACAGTTCTACCAGAGTATCGTGGGCAGACATCCATTATAGTTCAGATGCGAGAAAATGGGGAGTGAGAAGGGAAGGCCGTTTCGAAGAATGCGATTTCATGTTCGACATGCCACCTTCCGTTTCGGGAATAGTGAGACCTTGCAGGGCCAACATTGTGTCCACTTGCCATCCGAGCTGGACTCGACAGAACTATGTGAGGGACTGTGCGTCCTACATGACGGTGGTGACGGATGCTCGTAGCGTTGCCTACAGAAATCCACACTGCGCAATGTGCAACAATGTCCCTGTCACCGAACTGATGTGTCTGTCGTCCTTCGTCTTCCTCAGAAAGTCGAAGCCATTTTCTTTCGCCTTGTTGCTGGACGTCAACAGAAGCGACGGAGATGTCGTCGGGTCCACAAGATCTGCCTCGGAGACATGTCCCAGTGGCCAAAAATATGATCCTTTCTTCAAGAAATGCAGGACTCTGGTGTGTGCCTTGCCGGGTTACACGATGGTGGATGGCAGATGTATGAAGCAGTGATATATATGATTCAGGCTGGCCTGCTTCGGTTGATTCGTTACTGCTTAGTAGTTTGTTAGATCTGTGACTCTTTTTAAATTGTGTGTTGCATTTTTATTCATTCCTGTTATTGGTTGAAAAATCAGATACTGTATTAAATTATTAAACTTTTTTGTAGTTTGTTAGAAACATTTTGTATTTTGTTTCATTATGCTTATTTAAGACCTTGGTATTTGTTTTGGACATAGATACACGCTGACTTTTGCTGGTTCGAAAATACTCGTAGTATTAAATTTCATTTGTTTTGTTAAGAAGTTTTCATAGAAAAATCTGTTTTTATCTTGAATTTTAAATTATTTTATTGTGTTACTGTTCTTTCAAAATGAACATAAAATAATTAGATTCTATTTAAAAAAAAAAAAAAAAAAAACTAAATTAATTTTACACATTAAATAAAATTTATTTTTCGGATAAAATTCTATTTTATTATTATACTATGAATAATTTTATGTATTAATACCTGATATATTATATTTAATTTAAACAAGTGATATTAGAAGTGATAGCACATAAATATAATCAGTAAAATTAATTTTCAATTAATTGTTTGCTTTTAAGTTTTTTTGGATTTCATATCATGAATAAAAGAGTAGAAAAATATATACAAGTAAATCATGGTAGTAGAAAAATTTTAATAAAGGCCTATTTATTAATTCATTGTATCTTTTAAATAGTTTTGCACAGAAGTAATACTAAGTAAATTACTTATATGTAAATAAAGTACTTTTATACTTAAGTTAAAAAACTTTAATATACTTTTTTTAAAGTACTTGTAGTAATGTACTTTTTTAAAAGTTGTAGTAATGTACTTTTTTAAAAGTTGTAGTAAAGTACTTTTTTAAAAGTTGTAGTAAAGTACTTTTATACAATTTTTTTGCAAAAATTATGAGAATTTTCATGTTTAGTTTAAGTACAAAAAGAATTAGCATTATATTATATTTAATTTCTCTTTTTTTATTCTGTTATTTATAAAATATGAAAATAAATTTAAATGATATAAAATCGCATAAGACAAAACAATCAATAGAATTATGTTCTATAAGAAATATAAACATTTTAAACATTTAATTAGCTGTTCTAAAAACAGCTAATTAAAACGTTAAAATAAAAACAGTTAATTAAACAGCTTTAAACATTTATTTAAATTTTATCCATATCTGTTCGTTCTTTTTCTTAATTAAAAATACATATACATAGAATCAAAATTTATCAGATTTGTATATAATTATTGATCAAAATTTTTAAATAAGATAAAACCGTAAATATTGTTAATACTTGTTTTCAAGCTACGAAAATAAAATTTTATTAAATAAATACATATAGATTTAAGATAATTTATGCTATATGCTTATTGATTTCTTATCCAATATCATGAAGCCATAGAATAAATTCTATATTTCCTATATAGAATAATTTATAAAACTCAGTTATAAAATAAATGAATTAACGTGTGTAACAAAATTTTTAAAGTTTTAATATTGCAGTTTGAATATAATTAACATATATTCTATATTAACATATATGTTGAAAGTATTGTAAATAAGAAACTATTATCTATTATGTTTCTGTAATATAAAAGCCACTGTTAGACATTTTTATAATTACAAACTATTTTTCGTATTTTGTATTAGAGTTTATTCTTTACCATTTGTTTATTTATTCGTTAATTTTTTTTTTTTTATTTGGTGATAAAGCTTCTCTTCTGGTATTAGAGTTTACTTTTTATTTTATTTTATCATTTACCAATTGTTTCTAATATTTCCGTGTTAGCGCCAAAACATATTTATATTTGAGAAGTATCACATATTGTTAGAAAACTGATTACAAAGATTGTTGCCAATTTTGTGATATTGCTTGTGAACTGAAAAATCTGATTTGTGTATAATGTGTTAGACAATTTTTGAGTATGAATCAGTATGTAATGAATGTTGTTGTTGTTCTAATGCAGCTGGCAATACAGAGACAGTTAATCTTTATGCCATAAGCAAGGGCTTAACCGGTGTTACTCATTTAGTACTACCCAGGGGACATGTGTAGCTTGAAGATATTCTAAAGACGCGAGTAACACTACCCTAACAACGCTCTACGATCCTACTAGGGCGGGACCTACAGTTTAAAGTGGATTCCGAACCACTGCAAACATCCATGACACCGCTGGGACTCGAACACGAACACGAAACTTGTGGTACCGAGTGGCAAAGCGCTAGCCACTGGGCCATCAGGCCCTATGAATGGTTTATAACAATGTCTAGGAATGAAGAATGTTTATGAATGAATGTTTTATAACAATATTTAGGAATGAAGAATGTTTATGAATGAATGTTTTATAACAATATTTAGGAATGAAGAATGTTTATGAATGAATGTTTTATAATAATATCTAGGAATGAAGAATATTTATGAATGAATGTTTTATAACAATATCCAATTATCTTCCTCGATGACAATTCCAGTGGCCACCATTAAATCCATGAATTCATAAGCTTAACTTGACTGCAAACAACACGAAAAAAAAACTCTCTAATATAGATAGGCCACATGAAAAGTCTCGGGCAGCCGCATTTGTACATCCTTGCACTAAACAGTTACAAAGCAAAACAATTACAAACCACATTGAACCACATGGGTCAGCGCTGTTATAAATGCGGCCTGCTCTGAATTCGTAAATTTTCTTTTGAGACTGAGATTTCTATGCACTTATCATGTTTATTTCTTAAATCTAATTGCATAATTTGTGATCATTATGTCAGTATTGTATTCAAATCTTCTTCTTCATTGGCGCAGGAGCCTCATAGTGGGCCAAGGCCGTCTGCCTACTGCCAGATTTCGAGACGGGAGATTTCTTTTTTTGGAGTGGGGTTGTCAACGCCCTATAGTCATATTAGATAAGTACCTACGTTTTAAAGTGGATTCCGAACCACTAAACCAGGCTTTATTTTCTGTCATTTAAAATAAGCATATATAATAAATTAATATAATATAATATATATATATATATATATATATATCTTTATATATAAAAATTTTCTGTACGTATGTTTTGTACTCCTTTTAAATGTCTAGACCGATTTTGACGACATTTTGTGTGTGCTTGAGTGCGTCCCTGAAGGGTTTAGGCTCACAATTGGAACAGGTAGGTGGCGCTGCAATCAGATTCCATGATTTTTTTAAATTTTATTTTCAAGGCACGACAACGTCTGCCGGGTCCTCTAGTATATATATATATATATATATAATAATTATTGATAAAGAATAAATAAATAAATATACATATATATATATATATTATATATTAGTATATATATATATATATATATTAGTAGAAATTAAAAGAGAAAATTTTAACGAAGAGTTAAAAAATACAGAATTCAATAAAAGAAAATATAATTTGCAATTAAAACGAATTTTTATAAACCAGTATGTAATTCAGAGTGTAAAAAAAAGGTACTAAATAATTAAATAAAAATTATATAATATATAAGAATAAAAATAATTATTCTAATTTTTCAACAATAGTAGTTGCTGTAACTTAATTTTCTTTATTGCCGTGTGATATTTCTTAGAATGTAATAATTTAAAAAAACCAAAAGTTACTTTAAAATAAACCCCGCAAATTGCTCAAAATGACAACAAAACATATTCAGGAATAATAAAACTCATAAAAACAATACATACTTCTAAATTGAATCATTAGAATAATCAATCTTTCTCATAAACTCAATCTACAAATAATAACAATAATAATAATTAATAAATAAAATAAAAATTATTCGAACTGATGCGAAAGTTTCTACAAACTGTGAAAGAGTTGGTTTTGAATGTCAATGTACTTACATTATTTCATTTCACAATTGTTCAAATTCGCCAATTTGATCACAGAAGCAGAAAGCAATCATCCAAATTAATGATAACGCATAGTATTATTGGAAAACATTATCGTACGATAACTTATCAAACAATGATTTAAATTAATGGCACTTACGTATTAACGGTACCTTGGCGACAGACTTGGCTGTTTTTAAGTGTCGCCAATCTTTATTATTTGGAATAAAAATATTTTGAAAGCTTTTTAATTTTAAATGAAGTGTTTCATATATATTTTATTATTTGTAACAAAAATTTTAAGTGCAGATTGGCGCCAAATCTGTACTGCGGTTGGCGCGTGTGCTCTTTATTGGCGCAACTGTCGCCAAGGTACCGTTAATACGTAAGTACCAAATTAATTATTAAGCAATATTGTCTAACCCAGGGATGGGCAAACTACGGCCCGTGAGCCAACTCCGGCCCCCCGGAAGGTTCTATCCGGCCCGCGGATAGAATTTCAATTTGCCGGTCCGAGGCAAATTAAAAGTAATATATATTTATATATTATACATCCATCTCCTTTTCTACTTTGATTAAATATTATTTTCATTTTTCCTTTTTTACAAAGGACTGATGATCTTTTTACTTTCTCTATTTTTGTTCTACAAAACATAAATCGACGGAAATAGCAAGCGCAGACAGCTTTCAATCTGTAAAGTGTTAAACGCGGAAGTTCTTTGTTAGTTATAGCTGTAGATTGGCGCCAATAAGTTAAGAGTTTTACAAATCATTATCGAAAGTAAGTTTCCCAAATTTAATATCTCCCGCCCAGAAAATCAGCGCTATGTTTGCTTCATCTTACATATGTGAACAAGTGTTTTCAACTATGAACCTTAGAAAGAATTATTTCAGAAATAGACTGACAGATGAGCCTTTAGCCTCGCTCCTTAAAATAAGTCCATCTCACTTCGAACCTCACTATAAGGAACTTTTAAAAATGAAATCGCAATTTCATTCATCTCATTAACATATTTAAATTGTAATACTTGTATATTGTTTTTAAAATTTTAGAAAAATTTATCTTGGCCCGCCAAACTTTTTTTTATTGATTTTTGGCCCGCGGCCGAAAAAGTTTGCCCATCCCTCCTCTAACCTAACAATATAAATGCGTTAGAGTACATTATAAATATTATATTTGATAACATAAATATAAACATCTAATTCAGGGGTGGTCCATTCAAATGATCTTGCAGGCCACTTTGGAAATGCATCCTAACTCTGCGAGCCGCACATAAAATTATATATCTCCATATTAGATTTAGACCCACTAAAAACATTTTTTGGTATGAAAAATAGAAACATTATGAGTTATTATTATTGTGTTTACTATTATTCTTACATATAAACATAGATAATATAATAATAATGATACTAAACGTACATTGTAAAGAAATATAGAACACTAAAAATGAAATATAAAAAATACATAAATATAATGCAATAAAAAAAATGAAATCATTAAAAAATGTTTATTTTACTAGTGCGATATGTGCTTCTCCACTCTTTCACTTAGCGTTTGCAAATCTGGCATTGGTGTAATTGGGTATGCTCATGGGGTATGGTGATGCAATTGGTGCTCAATTTGGGTATGCTCATAGCAATTGGTGTTGCAGGTTAGCGTCCGTTATGTTTGAGCGTTTTTTGAGTTTGGTCAATTTCCTTTTCGAAAAAAATGATTCGCAGGTGTAAGTATTCCAAAGCGCTAACAACTTTTCTGCCAGATTTCTCAAATTGGAAAATTTCTCTTTTGTGACGTAAGTGTTATAAAAATCAATTTTTGATTCGAATGTTTCACAAATGTCTGTTATTTTGCGTTATAAATGAATCAGTTTCATTTGGAGATATTCTGGGGCCGACTCGATTTCAACATGAAAGAAGATGAATATATTTCAAAAAAATTGTTGTATTGTCTAACTCTAAATTAGTGAATCGGCTTTCAAAAGCGGCTGTAAGTTTTCTTATTTCTTTTGCATATATGATGTAATTGTTACATTTTGATTTCTTAAATTCTTTCAACAATGGAAAGTGGTGAGCATTATTACTTTTCAGTTGCGATTCAAATAACAACAATTTCTTCTGAAATGCTTTGACGTGATTAAATGTATCAATTATAAGGTTATATTTTTCTTGCAATGATATATTTAAATGACTGAGTTTTTTGACAATCATCATTATAACTGGCTCGACAGCCCGTTGTGGGCCTTGGCCTTCTTTAAAAGATCCAGTCAGGCTGTTATCCTTTCGGCCGTGGACCTCCAGTTTTTTTTTTATTTTTTATTTTAAACAGTCGGCCCATCTCTTTTTCAGTCTTCCCCTTGGTCGTTGTCCAAAAGGGATTACATTGAAAATCTTCAAAGCGGCTCTATCAGTTTCCATTCTCATGAGATGACCGGGTTTTTTGACAATATCCGCTAAAAAATATAAATCCAATAACCACTCATCATTTCTTAATTCTGATACATGATATAAGTACAGACCAGTATATCAATGTATAAATAATGTATAAATAATGTATTTTTTAATACGTTGGTTTTCACTACTTTGACCATTAATTATAAAATAAATATATTTTATAAAAGTGTGATAAATTTCTCGGACTGAAAAAAATGTTTAAGGCAGGCAGCATGCGGCCCGCGGATTGGCCACCCTTGATCTAATTAATAATGATGAGGTTTTTTCAAAAAAATTTTTTTCTAATGCGACTGGCAAATATTTAGACCGGGATCATTTATGCCATAAAGGTTGTACCGACGTTACTCACTTAGCGCTACCTAGGGGGCGCGTGTAACTTGAAGATATGCGGAGTAACAATGCCCCCGCAAGGTTCTACGATCATATTAGACCGGACATACAGTTTAAAGGGGATTCCGAACCACTACAAACATCCATGGTACCGACGGGACTCGAACCCGAAGCCTGTGACACCGAGTACCAGTCACTCGGCCGTAAGTCCCCAAATAACTCTCTAGTAGAGATATTAAATAATAAAGTGGTTAAAAGGTCCCCAGAAGTAACAATGCATTACGTTTTGCAAAAGTTTACCAATATTAAAATAATCGAACAGAAAAAATTTTCATTATTAAAAACGTTTCAAAGGCAACGCATAGCGAAACATTTAAATTATCACTAATTTTATAACTTAAAAATTGATTTTTAATAACATCGATTTTTGATTTTAAAATAATGGTCTATTTTCAATAAAAATATTGCCTAAAAATTTCAGTGATATACAAACACTTTTACGGACAAAGGTGCAACCGCTTTGTAGGTAATTTTATATTTAATTAAATATCTATTGTTTTTTTCACTTTTGAATCTGTACTTAATGTTAAATACTCGGGATCAGAAATTAATTGTCAAAATAATATCTTACCTGAAATAAAAAAGCAAAATTGTGTCTGAAAATATCTTTTTGGGGTTAAAAAATCTGTTAAAATCAAAAATCTGTTCATGAGCTGAAAAACTAAATTCTTGTTATATAAAACCCTTATTAGATCTATTTTGGTCTATGGCTCTAAAACATGAACTTTGGCAAGATCTGATGAGGCCTATTTGGTATATTTGAGCTGAAGATTTTAAGGACTATTCTTGGAGGTGTTAGGGAAAGTTATTGGATTGTTACAACGTAGAAATTTATAATGGTTACAAAGACCTAGATGGTATAAGATTTATTAAGATCAATAGATTAAACAGTGCTGCTCATGAGTTTAGAATGAATAATTTAAACCCTGTGAAAAGGCTCGTTTTGGCAAAGCCACAGGGACAAAGAGGAAGAGGACGACCCAAGTTGCGATGGATAGACGCAGTTGAAAAACATTTTGCTGTACTAAAGGTTAAAAATTAGAGGATCCTTGTCATCCAGAGGTGTTAGGAAGAGATGCATGGAAATCTCTTCAAAGGAAAGCCTTGGCCCATTCTGGGCTGTCGTGTTATTGATGATGATGAAGATGATCTATTGTTTTCTTTCACGAAAAAAATAAGAATAATGCTAAAAAAAAGACTGCATAAATGAACTACAGTTTATCTCTTCCTGCTTTTATCAACTCTTAACTAAACAGCTGACCCAATAAAGCATCTTCTTACATTTAAATTCAGATGAAAAGGTTGAGTGTTTCTTAAAACCACAAAGATTACTTTTAAGAAGCATAGCTAAGCCCTTTACTTTTTGCCAACCCCTAGATTTAAGGATATGAGAAAATCGCAATATCCATCGACTCTGCGGAATCGAAACGATGAATAAAAGGAGGTCCATGATAAGATTTGGTTTGTCGCTCTACTGTCATTTTTTTGCACGCTTTAGACTAATTTGACTGGGACCTACAGTTTAAACGTGGATTCTGAACCACTAACAAACATCCATGCCACCACCAGGAACCTGAAGCCTGTGGTACCAAAGGCCAACTGGCCGCCTTCATGATAAGAGATAAGGAAACACTGTTTTATTCTTTATTTTTTATTTCCAATGGCAAGGCAAGTACAAGAAGAATAAAAATGGTAATAATCACAAAAATAACAAGGGAAAAAATACAAAAGAATAAACGTCCAAAAAATGCAAAGACGATCGAAGTCATTGCCTTAAGAGTTCTCTCGCACGCCAATAAAGCGCTGTCTCCGAGTCGCCGTCAAGTACCGCTCATCGTTGGAGGTGGTCTCTGTTCATTGGGTCTATTGAACCACACAGAGGGCAGCCAGGGTTCGAAAAGATTTTAATGCGATGGAGATGTTCTGCTAGACAGTCATGGCCAGGCAGAAGTCGGAACCGAGCGACAGCATGCCGTCGCGGATTGCTGGGTATTGCTAAAAGATTTTCAGCTCTCCAACGCTTTCACTTAATCCTATCTTGAATTTGTAACTTGTGGTTTTTAGTTATTATTCTATAACATATCATTTTGTTAATTTAAATCAAATGCACTACTATAATTAAACAACTAAAAGGATTTAATTTTAATGAAATTGCATTCTCACAATTCTCTTTTATTATTTCAGATCTATCCAGGTTTATACATAAAGCTGTGAAATCTTCTACAACAAAGTGCCAAATTTTACTTTGAAGACCAATTGCAGCAAAAATGAATCGGAAGTTCATCGTTGGACTGTTAGCAGCCAGCTTTGCTGTCTGCAGCGAAGCTTGGAGTTACAGTGATCTGGAAAGCTTGGGAATGTTTTGCCCTTCACAAGACAACTGCCAAGCAGCCAGTAACAACTTCACTGGCAGAAGCTGCGAATGTGACAGAAGATGCAACATTTACAAGGACTGCTGCATAGACAGTAAAAGGCATGCCCTCAACAGACCTCAAATGCCCTACTGTATGCCTTACGGTAGGGAGTATAATTTAGGTGTCTATGCTGTGAACAGCTGTCCCCGGAATTACCGCACTTCTGCAAACATACGAAGCAAGTGCATGGAAGAGGATGATATCACTGACCCCTTGTTAACTGCTCCCGTTACGGATGAATCTATTGGCACAACGTACCGCAACAGGTATTGCGCTGAATGTAACGGAGTTTCACTTTCATCCGTTGCATCTTGGCTCATTTATGTCAACTGCGAAATGCTGACGTCCTATACTTTAAACGACAGCTATGTGTGGGAGAATATCAAGTACAATTCCGCTTCAAAAGAGTGGGGGTTAATGCTTGACGGAGATTTCCACAAGTGCGACATAATATTCGACAAGCCAGATTCTATACCCGTCAGATTTTGCAGAGCAAATTCAATTAGTACTTGTCCTGAATCTTATAAGAGATTGTTGGTCAAGATGGCATGCGAGACATACATGGCGGTGGTGTATACATCGGAGAAATCGTACAGAAATCCTCACTGTGCAATCTGCAATGGTGAATCCATCAAGAACTTGTCCTGTGAGAAACCTCTAGTGAGCACCAGGAGAGGGAACAAGCACTTCTCGTTCGCATTGCTGTTGGACGTGAATCGCAGAGATGGGGATGTGGTCGGAAAGGTCCAAAAGTGTCCAGCTAAACAGGTGTACGATCCTTTCTTCAAGAAGTGTCGAGATCTTGTATGCCCTTTACCTGGTTCCAAAATGGTTAATGGAAAATGCAGTAGGAACCTGTGAAGTAGGAACATTGAAGTACAGTAGGAGCATGTGAAGTACAACTTTTACAAACGCCAATTTGTAAAGGTTAATGGAAAATGAAATAGGAACATTGAGGTACAATAGGAACATGTGAAGTACAACTTTTACAAACGCCAATTTGTAAAGACTCCCGCAATTTTTTTTTTTTTTTGTCACAGTTTGTGACCAATATACATATATTTTTGATATTCAAATTAAGGTCCAGAAATGTCCAGCTAAACAGCAGTAAGACCCTTTCTCCAAGAAGTGTTGAGATCTTGTATGCCCTTTGCCTGGTTCCAAAATGGTAAATGGAAAATGCAGTAGGAACATTTGAAGTAGGAACATTGAAGTACAATAGGAACATGTGAAGTACAACTTTTACAAACGCCAATTTGTAAAGACTCTCCGCATTTTTTTCAATCACGGTTTGTGACCAATATACATATATTTTTGGAATTCAAAGGAAGGTCCAGAAATGTCGAGCTAAACAGCAATATGATCCTTTCTTAAAGAAGTGTCGAGAACTTGTATGTCCTCTGCCTGGTTTCAAAATGTTTAATGGAAAATGCAAAAGACAGTAGGAACATGTGAAGTAAAACTTTTACAAACACCAATTTGTATAGACTCTCACATTTTCTTTTGTCACAGTTTGTGACCAATATACATATATTTTTGAAATTCAAAGGAAGGTCCAAAAGTGTCAAGCTAAACAGGTGTATGATCCTTTCTTCAAGAAGTGTCGAGATCTTGTGTGCCTTTTGCCTGGTTCCAAAATGGTTAATGGAAAGTGCAGTAGGAACATGTGAAGTACAACTTTTACAAACGCCAATTTGTAAAGACTCTCACATTTTCTTTTGTCACAGTTTGTGACCAATATACATATATTTTTGAACTTTCAAAGGAAGGTCCAGAAATGTCCAGCTAAATGACTCTTTCTTTAAGAAGTGTCGAGAACTTGTATGCGCTTTGCCTGGTTTCAAAATGGTTAATGGAATATGCAAAAGACAGTAAGAACACATGAAGTAAAACTTTTACAACAATTTGTTAGGAATTAGGAATTACAAAAAATTTGTAAAGATTCTCGGATTTTTTTTTCAATCACGGTTTGTGACCAATATACATATATTTTTGAAATTCAAGTTGTGAATTTAGACCTTTTAAATAGTTGAACTTGTTAAATAAAAAGGTTTGTTCAAACTAGTTCTAATTTTGTTGCAATTCAAGTAATCACAAGGATAGATAAGGAGATTTTGAATAAAAAGTATCAATAAATTCAAAAAAAACCAAGTAATTAAAAAAAAAAAAAATTTAAAGTCAATTCCTACTTTTTTTCCACTCTATTGCAGAAAAGTCCTTTACAAATAAAGTTGAAATTTTCCTTTTACATCTGGCGCCATCTATTATTAGATACATGCAACTTAAATTTAAAAATATATATAATTAATTAATTAAATTTGAAAAAAACTGTATCAACATCCAGTGTCATCCACTACAAGTTCAAAAAAATGTATTTGAACTCGAGTGGATGAATAAAAAAGTATTTTATGAACGATTGAAAATGTGAACAAGATATATATAGGGAGAGTGTGAACTTTTTTTTTTTCTTTCTAATGCAGCTGGCAAACACTTAGACAGCTTGGTCTTGGATGCCTTAAGGCAAGCGTTGCACAGACGTACTCACTTTGCATTACCCAGGGGGCGCGTGTCACTTGAAGATAAGCCACGGACGCGGAGTAACATTGCCCCCCGCAACGCTCTACGATCCTATTAGACCGGGACCTACAGTTTAAAGTGGATTCCGAACCACTACAAACATCCATGGCACCTCCGGGATTCGAATCTGAAACCTGTGGTACCGAGCGCCAGAGCGCTACCACTCGGCCATTCAGGCCCTGGGAGAGTGTGAACTAATAGCAGGAATTTAATAAACTCCTCCACAGACTCATCCCTTTAACATATCGAAAAAATATTAGGGACACAATTTTAATCATTATTAATACATAAATGCTGTTTAGTTTTAACTGATTTCATCAACAATTGATAAGTTTTAAAATAGATTTACTTTTTTATAAAATCCTTCATAATCTCTTAATTTTCTAATATTAATACTGGATATAAAAACTAAATTTATATTCTCTTGTACCATATATCATTCATGGAAAAAAAAAGGTTATTACATGCATAAAAAAAAAATAACTTCATAAAAACATTTACTAAATTTCTAAAGAATATGAGGAACAATTTAAGTAAATAAAGGCAATAAATAATAACCATTAAATGTACTGTCAATTTCATCAACATAAATAATCCTTTAAAAAATGATTTTATAAAATGTAAACTAATACTAGTTTTTAATACATAAAAGAAACATTACAATTTTTAAAATCAAATATGATGCCAATATCTTTTGCAGGAACAATAATAATAATTTAACTGCTTTCCAAAACTCTTCCAACGAGCACAAAAATACTTGGGAAGATTTTTGAATTTTGATAATTACCCAGAGCATTTGATCTAGCAAAACCAGTTTCACGCCAAATTCCAAAATATCTTTTGTCAAAAATGCTTTTTTCTTTTTCACTACTTCCAGTTTTCTCAAGGTTATATCAAATGTGCATATATCATCTGATTTCCAAATAGCATTATATGAAGATATCAATTATATTACTATGCTCAAAAAGTAAGACCAATTATTATTTTTGTTTTTCAAAAACTCTTTAATTATTCTTTTATTATTTTTATTAACCAATTATTTGTTTTTCAAAAACTCTTTAATTATTCTTTTATTATTTTTATTAACCAATTATTTTTTTTTCAAAAACTCTTTATTTATTCTTCCAGATTTAATTCTTCGCCTTCAAAGTAATCCCCTCCGGACTCAATGTACTTATGCCAACTTTTTTTCCAATCCTCAATGCATGCTAAAAAGGCATCGGCAGGGATGGCCTTCAAAGCACGCGACGATTCACGTTGAATCTCGACTCAAAACGGTGTCCCCAGAGTGGTCTTTTGAGTTTAGGGAATAGCCAGAAGTCGCACGGTGTGAATACGGTGGTTGTGAAACGATATGGGTTTCTTTTTTGGCGAAAAGTTACGAAGAATCAATGCAGTGTGAACTGTCGCATTCAGTGTTTTCGGTACCAATCGAGATTTGAAGCGTTTGAGGCCCAAAATGGAACGGACCAATCCTTTTGAAATTCCAACATCATCTGCAAGGTCTGTAATTGTAAATCGGAGATTTGCATGCACCAAATCTTTAAATTTTTTGGACGTGAGCTTCGTCGGTTGAGGTTGATGATCGATCAGAGGGCTCTTCGTCTTCAACTCGTTCTCTGACTTCTTTAAACTGTTTATGCCACTTGTAAACATTTCTTTCCGACATAGGAATGCTCACCGAATGACTTCTGCAACATTCTACACGTTTCCGCAAACACGATTTAATGCAAGTTCTTTGCTCAATTCATTCACACATTTCAAAAATCGCCGGAATCACTTTTAGCTTCTCACAAAGCCAAGTGTAACACAAATACTCCTGAATATTTTTACATCAAATTTCACACAAATATCAAAGACAGTGCCAGCAATCCAAATAAGAAAAAAAAATTGAAATTCCATAAGCCCCGGGAATTTTAAATTGAAAATTGGTCTTACTTTTTTGGACACAGTAGTTTATATGTTTAATTGTCTTCTCACTCCACCCAAAAAAAGTTCTGTATTGAAGAAAATTTTGTTTGCACATATACATTCATATATATGTTTATTGTTTTGATAACTTTTATTGGTGAATTTTTATACTAAAATATAATATTTTGCAAATGAAAAAAAAACCAAAAAAAAACAAACAGTACAAATAAAATGCTATCAGTTGGATTGTGTGCAAGTTTACAAATCAATCATCAATAATATTAAATTGAGTTAAATTGAGATATTAACTGTTAGAAAACTCTATTCCAAGAATAAAGAAAATTATTATTTGTGTTTTCTAATAGAACCTAATTATGACTTAACAGTCCCTACATCAACAGAAGATAGATTATAGTCCTATATAAAAAAGATTTTATTTAAATGTTTTAATTTAGCTGCTTAAAAATGGAAAATTAATAAAGACTTTAACTATTTTCTTTATCATTTAGCAGGGTCATTTTTTATTTAATGTTTATGCTATCAAATGCTAATACAAGTTAATATAAATAAAATGCAAAGCTAATGAAAATATATAGTAGTTTAATAGTTATTCAAGCAATATTAAATTTTGAGGTAAAAAATTGTTAAATACAATGCCAAAGAATAATGAATGAAATTATGGGAATGGATGAAAATGAGACAGTTTTTTTTTTTAAATATTTTATGTAACAATGTTTAATAAATAATTACAATACAAATATAACAAATCTTCCTCTCCTTCAAAGTAGGAATGACATTTTTATAAATAATCCTAATTTGAAATATGATTCATATCAGAGTGATCTATCCTCAAATTCCCAGTAATATGTGCAATATATGCTAGAAGATATCCTAATCCTTCAAACGTATGAGAACTCACAAAAAATGGCTGCATGTAACAATATATTGGTGATTTTTTAATGTTCCTTAAATGAAGTACATTTCTCAAAAGTCTAGCATCTGTAGCTTTATCAATTTTTGTCATCACAATCTGAAAAAAAAAAGATGTAAGCCAATTACATTAAATTTGAAAATGGATATCACAAAACATAAGCCAATTAAAATATTTTAAATTTCACTTACTGCATACGGAACTCTATAGCTTTCTAATGCATTTAATGCAATGTCGTCAGAATCCTGGAAACCAACTTTCCCATCAATCAACAAAAAGGTTCGAACACAACTACAAGCAGAAAAAAAGGGTTTTTTTATGAGTTTTTATTTACTACTTTTTTTCCCTATTTAGAAATATTTGTATCCTAATCTTTATTTTTTTAAGGAAGTGTTTGACAATTTCTTTTTTCTTTTTACTTAAAACATATTACAACTTAAAATTCAAATAGTTTTATTAAAACTAACTTTAAAATAAAAATCCAAGCAAATTTAACAGCAAAATATACACACATCAATTGTAAATAGAATTGTAGGATCCTTTTCACTGCTTTAATTTATAAACAGTTATTGATAATTACTATTAAAATGATAGCTAACAGTTAAAAAAGTGTTTAAAAGAATTCCAGAATAAAAATATATAAATACTCATTTTAATGTTAAAAGTAAAAAATTTTCTAGAATTTTCAAAAAAAAAAAAAAAAAAAAAAAAAAAAATTGCCAACAAGATGTAATTTTAGTTTTTGAATTATTCATTATAATTGTCATATTATTATAACACATAAGCATTTGGTACAAAAGATTTTAAAAATTATAAATACCAATTATTTGAAATTTTAAACAGGTTTTAAAGAAAATTTTATAAAATTACAAATAGTAATTTTGACTAAGATAATCAGATACAAACATATTTCTCTAAATAATTATAATTAAAAAAAAGTATTTTAAACTTACTTTCTTCTTCTTAAACAATCATGTACAACATCTTCAAACCATTCTGGTTGTCCATAACCATATCCAGGCATGTCAACAAGGCATAATTTTGAGCCAACTCCATAAAATTGTGCAGATTTGGTAAGTCCCTTTAAAAAACAAAATATTACATGATTATTAAATAATCGACATTGAAGAAAAATCAAGGCTTAAGATTTATTGGCATGAATGTTATTGAAAAATTGTGAATATTTCTACTTAAAAAAAAAACCTTTTGTAAACATTGTATCATTCTGAATCATCCTTATATATAAATATCTATTATTTGAACTTAAAAAACCAAAATGTGTAATTTATTTATAGCAATATTTAAATTTTTTAACATCTCTCTGCAAGATTATTTATTAATAATTAAAACATATATAGTGTCAAATTAAATGTGAAAAAAGAAAAGAAAATGTATAAAACTGATTTTATTTAAGTAAAAAAAAAAAGCACTAGTATCTGTTCATATCAAACTGATTTTAGGTTTTATTTAAAATTAGTTTTCAGCATTGGGAAATTGTTCACAATTTTGACTCCAATATTATAAATCAGATTGTGTTAAACCACTACTTTTATGCAAAATATGAAGGATAATGGGTTAAGTAAATTAATACATGAAAAATATATATTATTATTAGAATAAAGACAAAATAAAAGCAAAAATATTATACAACACAAATTATAAAAATTAATTTCTAGAATACGGAACTTGCACACCTAGGGTTGCAAACCAAAGAACAGAATCCTACATTTTGATGAAGAAAAAAATCACTATCCTCATTTCCCTAAACCTCTAATTAAATGTAGCATTTCTCATACGAATGTATGTAACCAGTTGTAAAAGTGTTAATTATATTTGTAATTATCAATAAAAACAATTTATTTTGCAGCAACAGCATCAACAAGATAAACAGCATCAATATATACATTGACAAGTTTTAAAAATAAAGTTTAAACTATCCTTTATTTATCATTATTTAATGTGGTCAGGAAAGAGTACATGCTAGAGTAGATTAATTAGAGTTCATCGCTTTTAATAAAAATTTTACTTCTTGCATTTAAGAAAAACACTAGAGAAGGGAGCCCAAAACCTTTTTTATTGGTAAACAAAAGTGGTCTTCATTAAAAGCTTAAAAATCCTTGCAATATAATAACATCCTCTGATAGGAAATAAAATTATAAAAGTTTTTTAAATTTTTTATTGATAATCAATACACTTGCATAATCTGCTAATATATTATTATTAATTATTTATTAGTATATCATTTATAGCAAATATATATTTTAATAACAAATGATTTTTTAATAATACTTACTGCTCTCTTTGATGTTTTGATGCGAAGTTCTGGTACATAATTGAAAATAGCTTTCAGCAAAGAAGATTTGCCAACATTACTTCTGCCCATAAAAATCACCTAAAATATAATTAAAATTACAAAAAATTACTACATATG
>BPLQ01000420.1:0-31481 GCA_021605075.1 Caerostris darwini | reverse complement strand
GGAGGTTTAAGGGGCATTTCCCCCTGTTGGTACTCCGTAAACGGTACTCCAGTTGTCAGTTGCCACATTGATTCGTAGAGCATTCAAATGTTTCCCGAATATCAAACTTTTTATGATTCCTTATTTTTAAGAAATCTTCTTTAAATACATACGACTGTGCCCAAAAAATAAGACCAATTATTTTTTTTAATGATTTATTCTTCCAAATTTATTTCATCGCCTTCAAAGTAATCCCCTCCGGACACAATGCACTTATGCCAACTTTTTTTCCAATCCTCAATGCATGCTAAAAAAGTCATCGGCAGGGATAGCCTTCAAAGGCCGCGGCGATTCACGTTGAATCTCTTCAATCGACTCAAAACGGTGTCCCCGGAGTGATCTTTTGAATTTAGGGAATCGCCAGAAGTCGCACGGTGTGAATACGATGGTTGTGGAACGATATGGGTTTCATTTTTAGCGAAAAGGTTGCGAAGAATCAATGCAGTGTGAGCTGGCGCCTTTAGTGCTTTCGGTACCAATCGAGATTTGACGCGTTTGAGTCCCAAAATGGAATTGACCGATCCTTTTCACTGTTTTTTTTTTTTTTTTAATTAAATGACATTTTAGTAACTACGTATTTTAATAAAGCATTAAAAGAAAATATGTATGCGATTTGTGTGTGTGTGTGTGTGTGTGTGTGTGTCGGTGTCTTGGTCTCTTTAAAACCATGTTCTATATTATTTTGTAAAGCATTCAAATGTTTCTTGAATATTAAACTTTTTTGTCATTCATTAATTTTAAGAAGTCTTCCCTAAATATATATGTATACTTTGTAATTTGTATACTTTTTTCTAAAGCGAAAATCATATAGTATTTGGTAGGCATACGTAAATACAGTAAAAAAAGGTATTTTCTTTTCTCGTCTAAATAGTTTTATCTCTAATCCAACTTTTGTTCATTCCAGATACTCTAATTTACATTTTCAAAGTTATTATTTATTTGATCGATTCAATAAATTTGCCATTTTATTTTTCTGTTTCTATCGTTCTAATAAACAGTATTAAAATAAACAATGTTTGTGGTGGCGGTATATCTTATCTTACTTGGTAGACATCTAGACCAAGCCCACGAACCCGTATGGACACATAATTCAAGGGAAAAGGGCAGCTTCTACCGTGATGGAGCACCCGTAGGTAGAAACTCTGACTTGGCTCCGTGATGCTCTGCAGCCAACAGCCCCATGGTGGACCAAGGCCTTCTGCCTACTGGCAGATTTTGTAAACAGGAGATGTTTCTCTTTTTACGGGGTGGAATTGCCAGCCCGACACTCTGCAGTCATATTAGACCGGGACTTCCGGCTTAAGTGGATTCCTAACCACTATAAACATCCATGGCACAACCGGGACTCGAACCCGGAACATGTGGAACAAAGCGCCAGAGCCTCGGCCATTCAGACCCCAAAATGTGTGTTAATTACATCATTAATGTGATTTCAGGAGAATGACACAAAAAGCAACTATTCTTATTACGATTTTCAGAATTTCCCCTTTACACTATTACTTTCTCAAGACATGATCTTAATATACAACATCCCCATACTCAATGACGGGTTTAGGTTCGATGACGTCCTAGGCCCAAGTTAATTTAACGCCCTTATAATAATAATACGAATAGTAATAATGAATTCGAATTTAATTTAGGCATGAATAAAATATTTTTTTTTCTTTCTAATGCAGCTGGCAAACACTTTGACAGCTTGGTCGCCTTAAGGCAAACGCTGCACAGACGTTACTCACTTTGCATTACCCAGGGGGCGCGTGTAACTTGAAGATACGGACGCGGAGTAACAATGCTCCCTCAACGCTCTTATTAGGATCGAGACCTACGGTTTAAAGTGGATTCAGAATCACTACACACATCCATGGCACGGCCAGGACTCGAACCCGAAACCTGTGGTACCGAGCACCAGAGCGTTAGCCACTCGGCCATTCAGGCCATATGAATTAAATCTATATATATATATTTGGTATAACAAATAAACATGCAATTTAGAATAAATTGCTTTTAATTTAGAAATAAATCATATCTAACTAATTAATCATAAAATATTTTTGTTCCTTGCTTTCATCCGTGCAAAAGTATTAATGACATCCTCATACTTAACTTCTTGAACTATTAATTGTTGATGATGATGATGAATGAAGTGGTATATGGGGATGTGAAGCAACAAAGACTATAATCCCCTAATCACTACATATATGAACAGTTAGTTTCTTCCTTATTTTTAATATGTCACTCTCCACAACGCTCTACGATCGTGTTAGACCGGGATTTACGATTTAAAGTGGATTCCGAACCACTACAAACATCCGTGGCACCGCCGGGACTCGAACCCGAAACCTGTGGTACCGAGCGCCAGAGCGCTAGCCACTCGGCCATTCAGGCCCTACTATTAATTGTGTTTCAATGCTTAATAATGCAAGTCATGCATTGAGCCTATCTTGCTTCATACCTGCACGTAAATCATTTTTCATTCTTTTCAGGGTGGAAATCGATCATTCTCCAGAACAATTTGTGGGGTCTGAATGGCCGAGTGGCTAGCGCTCTGTACCACAGGTTTCGGGTTCGGATGGCACGCATGTTTGTAGGGGTTCGGAATATCCACTTTAAACCGTAGGTCCCGGTCTATTTAACCTAAAGTGTGCACAAGATGACCGTAGAGCGACAAACCAAAGCAAACCAAACCGCAACATTTTGTTGCAGGAATACTTAGATAAATACGTAAAGCGATATCTATCTAAAGCAAGAAAAGAAGAATTAAAATTCGGTCATACAATTGATAAAAACAAAATAGATTTCAAAATTTTGCCGCCTCGAAAAATTTGCTGCCCTAGGCCCGGGCCTAAGCCAAATTCCGTCACTGATCATACTTGCTATAGGATGAAATCAAACAGTTAACTAAATTATGGTATGGTTATTTGTTAAATAGTAATCCGTTAAACGTTGAGATAAGCAGGCATTTAGATAGACAACGCAAGGTTTACAACAAATCGGTATCGTATGGGTTTTACACTTTACAGCGTTGCGGAGGTATTGTTACTCCGCATCCGTAGCTTATCTTCAAGATACACGTGCCTTCTGGGTAGTGCTAAGTGAATAACGTCGGTGCAGCACTTGCCTTAAGGCATCCGAGACAACTGTCTAAGTGTTTGCTAGCTGCATTAGGAAAAAAAAAGTTATGCGAGTGATGTAACGTTCATGAGGCCTGATAGCTGAGTGGCTACCGCTCTGGCGCTCGGTACCACAGGTTTTGGGTTTGCATCCCGGAGGTTCCGGATTTCTGTAGTGGTTCGGAATCCACTTGAAATCGTAGGTCACGGTCATTAATAGAGCGTTGCGGGGGTATTGTTACTCCGCGTCCGTAGCTTATCATCAAGCTACTCGCACATCCTGGATAGTGCTAAGCGAGTAACGTCAGTGCAGTGCTTACCTTAAAACATCAAAGACATCTGTCTAAGTGTTTACCAGCTGCATTAGAAAGAAAGAAAAAAAAACTTTACCGAAATACGAATACGATTTATTTGAAATTAAGTATAACATTTTATTCAAAAGCTTTGATAGAGCAATAATACAGAAACGTAGTTTTAATGCAAAAATAAAATATACAAAGAAATAAAAAAAAAATATTTTTTTTTTTTGTTCTATTACAGCTGGCAAACTCTTATACAGTTGTCTTGCATGCCTTAAGGCAAGGGCTGCACCGACGTTACTCACTTAGTACTACTCAGGAGGTGCGTGTAGCTTGAAGATAAGCTATGGACACGGAGTAAAATACCACCGCAACGCTCTACGGTCATGTTAGATCAGGGCCTACGATTTAAAGTGGATTCCGAACCACTACAAACCTCCATGGCACCGCCGGGATTCGAACCCGAAACCTCTGGTACCGAGCACTAGCCACTCGGCTATTCATACACAATGAAAATAAATAGGTATAAAATTAATTCCTGGATCTCATCCAGCAAAAAATAATAAAATACACCTGAAAAATATATTTTTGGAATAGGTATTAATTATTCTGCAAAAAGTGAAAATCGCGTATTGAAACGGATAATTTTGATTGGATCAGCAAGGTGAAAAAAGGGAATTAAAATTAACACACAAATGAGTACATAACATTTCTACCAAAATGAAAATAGTGCTTATGTCGCCATCTATTGATCAGTTTCTCACTCATTCTCGCCACACCTATCACCTAAATCCCGCCTCTTTGAAGGAGGAGCTATTGTTTTTGTCTGTCTTCTGCTCCAACTTGTTCAGCAACGATCTCTTGATTTTAATTTAGAATATGCAATTCACACTGTACCTGTCTAATTTAATTTAATTTATTTATTTATTTCATTTTAGCCACATTTCGTTAATTTTTTATTCCAAATTTTCAAAAGCGTAGTTTGCAAAATAGCATTTTTACTCGGGTAAACACAACTGCAAACGTAATTGTCGACCACTAGAGAGAGCTCTTTACTAGCGATTACAGTAAGAAGCAAAAATAGAATACATCACAGTTTTAACACAACGTAGATGCAGTCCTTACAACACAGGTGCTTCACATATTCACAGTTTCAATTATAAATATTACAATTACATACATCAACAATAAGCATTGTATTATGTATGTATTCACCATTTGGTATTAAATATTTATGACAATTCCTACGTTGATGTTGCGAAACGTGCAAAGCTCGGAGTTAGGTAGGCGGAGTCAAGAAATGATTAAAAAATCCAACATTTTCATAAAAGTATTTTTAATTTTACTATAATTCTAGAAATTAATGTAAAAAAAAATGTTAAAGGTTTGTCGCTCTACGGTCATTTTGTGCAAATTTTGGCCTAATTAGACTGAGATCTGCAGTTTAACGTGGATTCCGAACCACTAAGAAACATCCATGTTACAGCAGGATTCGAACCTGAAGCACCAAAGGTCAGAGAGCCATCAGGCCGCTATATGTCAAGATGGCAATTCAATTGCATTCTTCAATTGCAAAACCAATAGCTGCTTTAACAGTATACCGCAGCATGATGGTCAATTGACTAGCGCTCTGGCATTTGGTACCACAGACTTCAGGTTCGAATCCTGGCGATGGCTTGGACGTTTGTTAGTGGTGGAAACGATTCCCACGCAATATCGTAAATGGCACGAGGCTTTTTCATTGAACTCGCTACACCTGGATGATAGACAGGTATTTATCTAATCGCTTCGTTACGGATCTGAGGACATTCAGATTGAAAAGATTTTGAAATTTTGAAAATGTAATCCATAACAGGATCGATATCAAGATCTCTGTGGATTTGTTTTTTACGAACAAACCAAGGCGCCTTAACAATTCTAGCTGGCACCTTATTTTAAAAGACTTGCAATTTCTTTAAAATTCTAATAAAGGTGAAAGCCTGAATAGGACGTCGCATAAAAGAATCGTTCAAAGATCGACCAGTAAAGCAAAAGTCGATCTTTGAACGATTCTTTTATGTGATGTCCTAATCGCTAGCAGGCACTTTCAAGAAAGTAGGCTTTTGAGCTTTTTGCATGCAGAATTGCTGTAGAGATTTGGAAGTTGAAATTTAATTTTGCGTCGTGAATCAACTCCGGTTACTCATATTCAGTAACCCAAGGGAAGGGCTGACCAAAAAGAATGACATTAAAAAGGCAACCGAAGTTCCGCTTCCGGGTAAATAGGAGACATGGACTTGTGGTCGGATTTACTTTGATCTTCCAGGTGGTTAATCATATTTCTAGCGGTAGAATATAGCTGATCAACGACTAAATTTGGTGTTATGTGTTGTGTAATTATCGCCGTGACTTCTGCGAACATGGTCAATTCGGAAATTACGTGAAATGAGATACCAGTGAATAATTTTAATAAAATGAGCTGAAAATTCAGTTGCATGAGCTTGAATATTAAGCCATTCCCAAGAGTCAGGAATCAGAAATTTTTTGCCCTAGGTCATTGTTTCAGTTGTCAAGTTCTGGATACATTTACTGGAATTTATTTCCAAGATTATGCATTTATAAGTATCTATATATTTATAGAAAGTTGTTAATACATTAAATCCGTGCTGTACGTCTAATGATACTAGTTTCTTTTAATTAATTTACCTAGAATTCTCCCTAGCGACCACACGTTCCTACATAATATTGATTTGTTTTTGCATGCCTGGCTTAGTCTTACACTTTAAGACTAAGAACTTTTGGCGTCCTGTATTTTATTAAGATTAATGTACATTTGTTTTATTTCTTAACTTGAAAAGAATTTTTGTTTTAAATTAATCAATCTCGAGAAAATAGAGTTGCTTCAATATAATTTCTAAATTTATAAAGATATGCATTCTAAAAATTTACTACCAAATTTATTACTTATCTACTTTTACTACCAACTAATTTGGCATGTTGCGAAGCAACAAATTTACTTAATAATAGGACTATATAATAAAGTTATAATAAAAAATTTTCAAAGTGGTTGAAATATTAATATTTTTCATATTCATTTATAAATTTCAAAAATATAAAACCAATTCGATAATTATCTTTGACTGAAAAAAAAATGCAAATAGCTCAAACAAAACAAGTGGAAATTATTTTCAATGTTTTATTAATATGTGTATTGAACTCAATGGTTACAATATTTCTAATGGCAAAAGAGTGCAAGCAAAATGGCGAAAAATAGTTTATTTTCCCCATTGCTCTAAAATGTCTTGTTACACTAATTATTGTTATTATTCTATTAACCTATGATTCTTTTGTAATTACTCTTAAGTTATTTAAAATCAATTAATCATTATACAAATACGGATTTTGATTTTATCACATTAGATTATTATCTAATTTGGCAAAATTGATATCTAGATAAGAATTTAGTCTAATAAAATGATTTACTCTCATGTAATATTTCATAATCTACCACTTTTAAAATAATCAAGAGATGTATATACATTTCATATTTACCGGGAGTTCTTCGTGCCTTAAACTAATGAGTAAGGAAAATAACGTGCCTTGGTAACGCTTGGCACCACCAAGCATTTTTGGTACCAATTTTTGGAGGGGTACAGGTCGTCCTCGTGTGACTTGCTTACTTTCGCAAGTTGCTGGGTTGTTGTGATCTGCCCCTAAAAATTAAATAAAAGAACTTTCTGGTCAGGATAACAGCTAAATTTACAGAATTATCGTTTTACCTGAACAATGCTCAGAGAATATTTAAATTTAACGATCCCAATAGCTTTCTCTAATTGTTAATTTTCTGTTTCGCTGTTATAGAAGATTGAAGTATTGTTCTCATAATTTTTATTCTTACTACTTTAATAAAATTTTATGTTATGATAAATATGTAAAATTATTCGTAATGGAAATTAAAAACATTGAATTATTTGTATTTAATTACTATCTCATTATGAAAGCATTAAATAAACTTTATTAGTTTTATTCTACACATTCTCAATATATATATATATATAAAAAAAAAAATTCTTTAGCATATATATATAATAATATGCAACTTATTTTAATAATATTTTTTGGTCTTTAAAACTAAGAAAAGCTAGTATTTTAGGTACAAATTTTTAAATTAAAGCTTATGATTTCAATTTTATACAAAATTTAACTCGCACTTTCTTTAAGAACTTAAAAGATAAAAAAAAAAATTTACTTTTTTTCGAAATGCAAAAGTGAATTAGCGCTTTTTCTTTGGGTCAAAAGTTTAAAATAATTATTTGCATTTTCTTATGGAAATATTACGTCTAGATTTAATCAACGGAAAGTTAAAATGCTTTTTTTTAAGTTTATACTATCAATCAGTTCATTTCCCTTACCGTTTAATATTTTTCATCGTTAATTTTAAACATGATTGAATTTTTTTATTCATTGCTAATGTAATAATGATATAAGTTTTCAAAGATAATTCTTCTACGGTCATCTTGTGCACACGAGGGCTAAACACACCAGAGCCTAGTAGCCTGAATGGCTAGCACCACAGTTTCGGGTTCGAGCCCTGGCGGTGCTCCATGAATGTTTCTAGTGGGTCGGAATCCACTTTAAATCGTAGAGCATTGTGGAGAATGACATATTAAATAGAGAAAACGAAATGTCCTTATATAGTGAATAGGGGAGGATTAACAAATGCAAATCGTAAGTGAATGTAGGTTGGCATTTTTTCTCGTAAATATATTTAAATTATTGTATAAACTATTTTGATTTTTTTAATAGAATAATGTATGTACAATATTAAAAACGATGAATTTTTATTCTATCAAATAAATTAGATTTCTGTGAAAGAAATTCACTCATTGAAAGCATTAAAGTAATAAAAGTCTTATAAATATAATGTAAGGCTAGATTTTAAACATCTTAGCCAATGATAAAAATTTGATAATTGTATTTTTGAATTACTTTGCATGTAAATTTTTCAATATCAAGAAAATGGGATTGAAAATAGTCATATAATAAAACTAGCAAATATAACCCAGTATTGTTTGTGTATGAGTAAGAAAATATATTGAACTTTCATAACTCTCAGCACTTGCTAGAAATTGTTTCATAATTAAATTAAATTAATAATTTTTAAAAATGTAAATGAAGATTTTAATACTTCTAGTTAGAAATATAAGTATTAAAAGAACTTCATTGTAGATGGAAGTATTTATTGGCTAGTTCTTCATTATCAATTTATAGTTGCACATGAATTTTTAATTTTTGTGAAACATTAATTTATACTTCCATTTATCTCTCTGTCTCTTTTAACATGTATTCTGTATTAGAACTTGTTTTTAAAAGCTGTTACCAAATCTTTTACACTATTTAGGGTGTTTTGGAATTCTAATCTTGCATGCATTTTGGGATACACTATATATATCTAATATGCAACAGAACATCTCCAAATATATATATTTTTTTTTAATTTGCAATTTCCCAGTTCATTAGTTTGCACATTATTGTTAAGAACTTTATTCCATGATTTACAATTTTTGAAAATTAAATTAATAACTAATTATTCAATGGAGAATTACTTATCAATTTATAATTAATTAGTAATTCTCCATACTTTGGAGAGTTTTCCAGAGTTTTAAAACATACTGAATCATGTTATTAACCACTATAAAACCCATCATTCTTACACATTGCAAATTACTTGGTATAAGAAACCCCAACACGAGCAATATTTTCCTATATTCTTAAAATTTTTCACACTCTATACAAGTCATAGTCTGTCCATTAATTTCATCTTGCCAACAACATGTTATTGTGTTTATCGACGATGAACACAATAACAATAATTTTCTCTCCTATTGTATTTCAAAACCTGCCCCATGATTGAAATTTTTCTATAAAAACTAACTGCATTATTATTTATTAGTTATATTCCATAATGCTTTTGTACTAAATGAATTTTTTCCTCAATATCTCATTAAATTTATTTTGACTTGAATAGTCCAACTAATAGCATGGTTTTCATGTCCAGAGGGTACACATTCCTTGATAGAGCTATCTTCTGGATATTATAATTATGGATTATTGATATTATTATATTAAACTTGTGACCCCTTTTTTTATATACATATTTTTTCATCTACTTCTACGATTTTACATTTACTCTATGATGTTTGTATACATCTAATGATTATCACTTTTGTCACTACAACTTTTACAAACTTTAGATTTTGAATTAATTCTTTTTGAATTTTGTTTAATGGGTCTAAAATAGGAGCACATGGAAATTTATATATAATGTATGCTATTTTCTTGGCTTTATTATAAAAACTGATTGATTTCTGAAAATTCTCTTTTATATATTTTCTGAAGTTTTTGTCCAGTATGTATACAGAAACATTAATAGCTAGATAGACATATAAACAAATTAATATTTTTTTTTTATGAAACTATATTTCTAACTGTAAAAAATGCAGGAAAATTACCAATAATTTACTACTGTGCTTCTTAACCATTGTCAACTTTGTCCAGCCTAAAATTATAGAAACTATATAATGCTGATTTTTTTTCTCTCTTAATTGCTTTAAAATTGATGATATTTAATGTAGAAAAGTTTTCAAGACAACTTAGAATTATAGTTGACTAAATGAAAAATGCTAAAATAGGACAATTATTTAATTTTAACTAATATATATAAAAGTATGTTTGTAACTTGTTATCTGAATTTTTATTTGTAACTATTTATTCTTATGCCACATAATAGTGATCAAAGAGTTAAGGAAAAAAAGATATTTTTAAAATTTCACATTTGTGTACTTAAAATCTAACAACTTCAAAGAAAAATACAAATGATAATATTATTCTCTAGAGCCATTTAAATTGCCTAGAATGTAAATTTTATAAACATAAGTTCATGCGAGGATGAAATTCTGTATAAACCAATAAAAATGATATCAATAATGAATATCAAAATTTTTCTCAGGTCCTTACAAGTTGTATTCTGCTGTAGACAAATGAAGAAGCTTCAGTCATTTTACTCTTTTATTAACCTTTTGTGAATTTGAAGAATTATGATCCAATTTGGGACATGGCCAATAAATTTGAAAATCATGAAAGTTGTTCAGTGTTCATTATTAAAAAGAGTGGCCCTCAAACAAATAGTTAATAGTGTTTAAGAAATTAACAGAGCCTAAAAAAGAAACAAAGACAATTGAATCTTGATGAGAAATGATAAGTCAGTTGTAATGGAAAAAGCAAAAGTATGGTAGTAAAAAAGTACGGAACATTACTGCAACAAGTGCATTTGGAAAATCAAGCAATGTTATTATATTAAATACAAGGAATGGCTTCTTATTGTAAATGAAAATAAGTAACACCAGCAAACATTCACTATAGGTTAAAATATAAATTTATCAAGCCTTAAAGAGATCTTCAATTAGTACATAACAAATATTTCTGGAAAAAGCTTTTAAATTGAATTGTCCTGTTGAATTTTTGAAAGTTGTTACCTTAACATTTATATGAATGCATTTATTTTTTGATTTTTCCGAATCTATGATTCCTAGTTTAAAATGTCAAAAATTAGTGTAATCATACCAAAAGCATTTTTGGTATTGATTTATATTTTCTTATTATCTGTTACAATGTCCTAATCAAACTCTTTGAATTGATGTCACAAAAAAATCATTATAAAAATTTTCAGTCTCTTTAATAATGTAATTTCCTTTATTCCTTGTAGAATTTTATCTAAAAATGTAAAAAATACATGTTGTAAATGTAAAATGCTTAAAATTTGATTAAATTAAATTCAAATACAAAACTCATTTACATCAATCAAATAACCTAAAATAATGTTTAAAAAAAAGTAAATAAAACACTTCATATAATTATAAATTTATTTTTAAAGTGCAATTTTCTTTTTAGCTCAATTGATTAAATTTCTTAAATGATGGATAAACATCTGAATTTGTTTCTTTTTACATCAACATTCTTACACACTATTCTTAATACAACTTCAGAACTATAAGATTATGTTTATACAAAAGCAAGTATTTTTATTTTAGAATTAGAATATGATACTGAGAGTTATTTAGAATTATTGAAATATATATGGATAAAAATATATTTTAATTTTCTACAAATAAATAATATCAAACTATAAAATTTGAAAAATAAAAATCTGATGTTTAAAATATGAAAAGTAAGCATATTTTTTTGTCATCTCCTCCTCCCATTTTTATATAACATATGACGCTTTTAGAATCTGCCTATTATACAAGAGTCTCTTCATTAATATATTGTTTAATTTTATTTGATGCTAAAAAATAACTGAAATAAGGAAATAAATATTATGTAGGAAAGAAAAACAATATATTTTTCAGGATAAAACTTAGTTGTATTGATTTACAAAACTTGTAAGTCAACATAGAAGATAAAAGTGTTTTTTAAATTACTGATCTATTAATTTTTCCAACATAAATAAAAAAAATTAGCAAATTTAAGTAAACGGTTACTACATTCATGGAATTTATACTATTTTGAATAATCTATTTAAAATTATATTTAACAATCATGAATAACTATTATTTTTATTATATTTTTGTTGATGGTTGTGATGGTTAATTATTATTTTTATTTTAAATCCAGCAAAGACATTTTTTAACAGGTTTTGGTAAAAACAATTATAAATTTTCACCTTTTGTAATTGATTCCAACAAACAAATGAAATGAGAAAAAAAAATTATATACATTACGACTTAGTTGCATCTTGTTCTTTGTTAAGAAGAGAAACTGACTGATCTTAAATAAGCATCAATTAATTCTTCTCAACACAACCTATATCTTATATACATAAATATACAAGAAAATTAACTGCTTTACACATTACAAGGGAAAATTAAATATGCTGTTTATATTGCTAATTAAATATGTCTGCTGTTTTCCCTACACCTCTTCTGGTTAAAACAGGTGTTCATGCAGATTACAGAATAAAATAGCATCTTTAATAAAAACTTTATCAAATCTTTTAATCTTAATTTCTGATGCACAATAAAAATTAATTTTTGCAAACTAAGTTTTTTCCAAACATTTTAATAATTTCTCTTGGATTATTAATTCCAATTTTATTGCAATATTGATGGTTTTACTAATGTATGACTGTTCTACAGTTTAATTTATATATGCCAGTTCTATTTATGTATGGCAATTGTGTATAAACTGCTTCTTTATATAATTTTTAGAATCAACGTACAAAGAAATTTATATTTAACGAAGCTCCTTGGGTACCAGGTAGCGCTAGCTTTTATCATGGAAAAACATCAGATGAGTAGATATATACAGTGCATGAGACAGCAACAAAGTAGAAAAAGGAATCTGTTCTTTGTGGTGGCAATTCCTTTCTTGTGTTTTGATGATGATGATGGTTTGGCATGGTGGCAGCCACTGGCTTCTATCTTGAAGAAACTTTAGATGAGAAAAAAAATGCATGAAACAACAGCAAAGTAGACAAAAGGAAACTTGCCCAAAAAGTAAAAGGAACAAATAAACAAGAGATTATGTATATATATATGTAAATATATATATATAAATATTTATACATATATATATATATATATATATATAAGTAATTAAATAAATAAATAAAAAAGAAAATTTAAATTCTTAAAGAAATATTGATAATAAAATAAAAAATACATAAAATCAAAATCAAAAAAGAGAATAAAATAATTACAACAAGTAGAAAAGAATCTACATATAATAGAATATATATATATATATATATATATACAGTGAAAAATAAATAGCTTACATATATATCAGAGACATTCTATATTTTCAAATATACAAATATGCAGTGAATAGAAATAACATTTAAAAATTGGGGTTTTTTTTATTTATAGTAAAGTAATTTAGCATTTTTCCTTTAGCAGAGAACCAAGCAAAATGTGAGCAACTTTATAAGAATTTTAACTTTACACTGCAAATATAATGTTTGATGCTGATTCACCATCTTTCATTTTAATTTTCATTGTCTTATAGTTCATTTTTTTACAAATAAACATAGAAAAAATTTAAAGCTCATGCAGAATGATTAAAATATCAAATTGAAAATTTTTGGACCCAGAAATTATTCACAATGCTTAAATAATCAATTGATGAAATTAAATTTTAGTTTTAGCATATTTCTGAAATGTTATTGCCACAAACAATGGCAATGAAAAAAATTAGCATTATAAATCAAACATACTTTTTGTTAATCAACATTATTAACATATTTTCTGTTATTATATATTATGTAACATATTCTTGTATAAAAAATTTCATTACAAATGGCTCCTCTGCTAATGAAAAGTACATATTTCAGTAGTTCCTTTTTATTAACCCCTATCCCTCCCCCATATTATTTAATGTGTATGAAATTTCAAAAGATGACCAAAAATTGTAGATATATGTATTACTAGAATAAAAAGTTTCGCAAAATATTTTATAGAATTATTTTTATTGGAGTTATAAAAATTTAAGCTACGCAACTGCATACTTGCCTAAATGTTCTCACATTTGTTGAAAACAATATCTGAAAGTGATATTTGAGTGATCTCTTCAGAACAGGAGAAATATTGTACATCCTCCCTTCTCTTAACTTGCTGAAAACAACAAGTTTTTCACTTGAACCCAACTTGTTCTGTACATGAGAATAAATTTAAAAAATTTATACTCAAGAAATCGGTAATTACGTATTAACGGTACCTTGGCGACAGACTTGGCGGTTTTTAAGTGTCGCCAATCTAACAGCTATTAAGGTTACCAAACCAATAGAATAGCTTGGTGCCTCTTAAAAACCGCCAAATAAGTAGCTGCGGTTGGCGAGTATGCTCTTTATTGGCGCAACTGTCGCCAAGGTACCGTTAATACGTAAGTACCAAGAAATCTAACAAGTATAGAAAAAAATTAACTTCACAGTATCAAAAAAGGGACTTAAGTATTAACGCCACCGCAGCAAAAGTTGCTCTAATGCGCCAATAAAGGGCTGCCAATGCGCCAAAATAGTGACTGTTTTGAATCTAAGTTAAACTCTATATCGATATATTTTCCACGGCAATCCAATTGACTACTTTGTTTTTAAATAAAGTGTTTTGAATTTTGAAAGTGTTGTGATTTTAAATAAAGTTTTTTATATATTTTAAGATTTGTCACAAAAATTTTACGTGTAGATTGGCGGCACTTAAAAACCGCCAAATCTGTAGCTGCAGTGGTGTTAATACGTAAGTACCCAAAAAAGAAAAGAGCCATGACAACAAATTGAAGCACTAGCTTCTATATAAAAATATTCAAAATCATCAAGCAACTCATTATGGTACAGCACCCTAAAAAAAAATAATAATAATAAATAAATAAATAAAAAAAATTTCTTTATCAAAATGTATAATGCACAAACCTAGAAATATATTCAGAAAAGCATGGATTATTTATTGTGTTAGCCATTATCAAACGCATACAATTTGAAATGTTATTCACCTAATAAATTAATTTACTTGCTTTGCAATTTCTAAAAAATAATCGAGTAAAAAACAATTCCTGCAAAGGTTGAAATCCACTAATATTTTAATGATGAAAAATTAGAAAATTAGTCCCTATTAAAAAGGGGGTTTCAGTAATGATAATAATTACTACATTAGAAAGAATTAACTGTACAACATCCAAAAAAAAACCCACAAAAAATAAAGCAAATGTTACTAAAATAAGATACTCAAAATTATTGATTGAAAATACACAAACTTCACAGCTTCCAGTTCTACTATTAACGCTAACTTAATTTAACTGACAATATCTTAACTCATCATAAAACAACATCACAACTCATCATAAAATTCAATTCTTTGATGGCATAGAACAGGGGTGGCCAACCCAAATGATCTTGCGGATCACTTTGGAAATGCATCGTAATTCCGCGGGGCGCATATAAAATTATAGTATATCCCCATATTAGATTTAGGAACACCATAGACATGGTTTGGAGTAAAAAATTGAAACATAATGAGTTATTATTTTTGTGTTTACTATTATTCTTACATGTAAACATAGATAACATAATAATAATGATACTAAACACACATTGTAAAGAAATATGTGACACCAAATATGAAATATAAAAGATGTATAAATATAAATGAAATAAAAAAATGAAATTATTAAAAAATATTTATTTTACTAGTGCGATAATTGTTTCTCCATTCTTTCACTTAGCTTTTGAAAATCGATCTCAATTTGGTTTTGCACATCGTAATTGGTGTTGCAGTTTAGTGTCTGTTATGTTTGTTCTCTTTAAAACAAATATTTTATTAAATTAACATCTTTTCCAAACAAAAAAGGACATTTTTAAATTTATTTTTTCAGATTGTTTTGTTCATGTATACTGAATGAATTTACTGTGTGTGTTTTAAAATAATTCAATTCCTGATTAACGTTTCGTGGTGTATATAGAAATGAGATAATTCACATGAATATATTCAATTGAAGATCACACAATTAAAGTTCATAATTATTTTTAAAAGAAATTATTCCATTCATTAGTGTTTCATCCCAAATTCTTGATTAAAATTCACTAACATTCACAATAATGATAACTATCCACTTCCATACAAATTCTTAACTAGAATTTGCCATTCTCATTTTCGTTGCAAGTCATTTTGTATAAAAAAATTGGATTAGGTTCTCCCTTTTCAGCGTATAAAAATATTGTTTCTAGCTTTTGCCTACTATTGCTTAAAAATCTCGATTGCAATTATGAGAATTAACTACTTTCTGACCAGAAATTAGATTGCCTTATAGTAATAAAATATAAAAATTTGTATGGCATGATATATATATATATATATATATATATATATTTTCTGTTACAAAATGGAAAACTAGGACAGAAATTTAATGATTATTGGATTTTATTTATTGGCCCGTACAAACGAACACGCAGAAAATAATTCCAGACTTAAAGAAATAATTTTAAACTTTGACGACACCTTAAAATGAACTTAATAACCCGGCTTCTATAAAGTATTCATTCTCTTACAGCTCTTTATTTATTTATTTTTATATAAAAGTGCACTGTTTTTTCAGTAACTTATCTTGACTGCCGATTTCACCACCTATCAAGAATATATTTCAAGCATAATGTTATTTTTTCCATTTCAAAAAGTTAAAGGCATTTTCGACATCAAACACATAACAACAAGAAATTATTATTCTAATGTGAATTTTGTAAATAGTGTCTACAGTTTATCGGAGTACCTTGTGCCCAGGGGGCCTTAAACTCCTATATGAATTTTGTAAATATTGATAAAAATTACTCTACGGGAAGGTGAAAAATATGGTTATGTGTATCAGATAATACTTCTCTATACGCACATTATTATTACAGATGGAAAAAAAATGTGAAAATCACCAGATAAAAAAAAAATTTGTATGAGAAGACAAATAGTTAAAGAAATCGAATGGAAGGTATATTCGAAATTCATCAATGATGTATTAAATACTAATATTAGCAAAGGTGAGAAGTTATTTTTATTATTATTATTTACTTCTACCACTTTTTAAATATCTATATTTGGGTTATATACAGCTCCGATAGGTGAGCCAATCACCAAGTAGCTAACATAAAGTCATATTAAAGATGAATAAAACTTTTGTTCATCTAGTATTTTAAAACCAGGGTTTAAAATTAAATTGTGTCTCTGTAGTTTTTACTCTCTAAGGTGATCAACATACCAAACCGCTTCCAGCGAGATTCATCAGACGCTATTGCAGAGAGAATTTTCCTGAATATTCGCCTCGAACTGGGTCGATGGTCTACTTCATAAATTACACGATTACAAATTTCCACTCTACATTATTCTTTTAATCCAATCCTGTTGTTGTTGTTGTTGCTTATCCCCTTGATTTAGAATCCTAAACCAAGTCCAGTAGATCATGCTGCATCAATAGATCGTAAACTGTCCTCCCCTCATTCAACAGTTGCCTCACAGAGGCACCAATACAATCTATGAGATGAGAGGGAGATGCGAGCAACTGATCCATGGCTAAGGGCAAGAAGCAGCTTCAATTTGGAGAGGAACCACGAGGGCTGAAGTCTGACTTTTTCCTCCAGGTGCCTGCTATGCTTTAGCTGGATGTAATAGGGTGGCCCTACCAGGAGTAAAAACTCCCGACGTACATCGCCCACCCCATCCAGGGGCACCCTCCCGCCACGATGAGGCAGCATAGCAGGATAATCCAATCCTATCGCACTAATAGATTTTTCTCTATTAAAATCAATAACTATTTCTCCTCTCAGAGGCTTATCAATGCAAGCGTGCCCAAGACCTCCCTAATTGGTCCGTTTCTGTTTAACCTTTACATAAATTATATTCCTATTACTCACAACGTACACCTCCGTTTATATGCAGGTGACGCAGCAATCGCGGTCTCTTCTAACCACATTCAGGATCTCACTATTAAATTAAATCAGTATCTCAAGCAACTTGAAGCTTGGCTTACTCGCTGGAAAATTAAAATAAATGTTGAAAAAACACAAGCTGTACTCTTCGCGAGACGTAAAATTCCTCCGCCTAATGTTTTCCTATTTAACCAACGAATTAACTGGACTAACAATACTAAATACTCAGGAGTATACCTTGATAGTAAGCTAACATATTCTGATCATATTAACCACATTAAACGTGAATATATTATTTCTATACGCATGCTTTATCCATTCATCAATAGAAAATTCCTTTTATCCTTAGATAATAAACTAATTATTTACATGTACTATTTGCGTCCCATCATCACATATGCTAGCCCAGTTTGGGGTTCCGCTGCAAAATACCACATCAACTACATCAAAAGAATAGAAAATAAAATTTTAGGAATGATTACTGATTCTCCTTGGTATTTTAGGAATGATGACATTCGTCACTGTCTTGCCCTCCCCTCTATTCAAAAATTCATGCTCAAGCTTGCAGAAAATTTCTATGCAAATCTTGAACACATCCCGAATCATGAAATTCGTAATTCTTTTTTTTTTTTTTTTCTAATGCAGCTGGCAAACACTTAGACAGCTTGGTCTTGGATGCCTTAAGGCAAGCGCTGCACTGACTCACTTTGCATTACCCAGGGGGTGCGTGTAACTTGAAGATAAACCGCGGACACGGAGTAACAATGCCCCCACAACGTTCTAGGATCGTATGATATCGGGACCTAGGGTTTAAAGTGGATTCCGAACCACTACAAACATCCATGGCACCACCGGGACTCGAACCCGAAACCTGTGGTACCGAGCGCTAGCCATTAGGCCAATCAGGCCCTATAACATTCAAACTAAAACAACTTTGTTTAACACAGACACATCACGTTCCAGAGTAGTGGCAAAAAGTATTAGATGAGTTGAACTACTCGCTTTGTGCTATGCTATTTTTACGATGTGTTTTTGGCCCGGAGAAGACTGGTGTATCTCGCTGGCCCCGATTCACTGACATCGGAAAATAAATCGCGATGGAAAAACACAATCACCGCCTGCTCGATCTATATGTAAACAGTGAACAAATATTAATAAATTATTATCAAAGACGAAAAAAGCGTAACTTAAATACTCGCGACTCTCAATTACACTCATGTCCATAAATTAAGGATAATTCAGAATCACACAGAAATTGAACTCTAAAATAAAAATTTCACCTGTAGAATTATCACCCTCTTGAAGAATTATCACACACATCTTGAAGAAGAATATGAATGGTGGCAAATTACAGGAAACCACCAGATGGCGCGGATTAGTCGACAATTATAAATATCTCGGCATCATACTAGATTCGCAACTTAATTTTAATCTACAACTCAAAGCTACCGTAGCTAAAACAGCAGCTATTAGCAAGCAAATGAATGAATTAATCTCTAGGCAAAGCCGACTCCCAATTAGACTAAAAGTACTCATTTATACCTCTATTCTGAGACCAATTCTCACGTACGGCTGTCCCATCTGGGCAACTACTTCCATAAGCAATCTGAGAAAGCTGCAAGTCTATCAAAATAAAAGACTAAGCGACTTCGTTAATGCACCCTGGTTTGTTCGACGGAAAGGTATCCATAAAGATCTACAAGTAGAACCGATTTTAGATTACATAAAAAATTACTGCAAAAACTTTTTTACAAAATGCCCTCAGATTCGAAACGAACTACTTCAGGCAATTCCTGCATACGATCCTGCAGAACGCAGTTCTCAAAAAAGGCCTAGAGCCATCCTCAACCACGAATTTGAATCTTTTCCCTCAGTCAAAAGACGGAGGGTCCATTAGACTGCTTGTGTGAAGCACTTCGTTTCGAACCCGAGAAGCTAAAAATAGCTACAGAAAGCGAACGTAAAGCTACCCCCCCCGGGGGACGTTGCACGGTAGCTCTCACTGTTACAACATGATAATAGGTGGCTCACCGCACTTCACAATACCTGTGTCACTCTTGTGTCGTTCTCATCGTCTGCTGTATCCAGTAAGTGTCTTTTTAAATTCTATTGTCTTAGTTTTTACCTTTAAGCTGTAATTTTCATCTGTTAATGATGACTTTTGTTTAACTTTAAATTTAATCACTGGTCATAATTATCACAAGTAAATTTAACTGAGTTTCTCTTGTACTTTAAAACGGCATGTGCAATGGACCCCTAATTATTTCTTCACTCTTAATCATTCTTATTTTAAAAATCTTTATTTTTAATTTTTACATAAATTCTATCTTTTTATTTTATTATTAATTATTACCTTTATTTTCCAGAGTTATTACTCTAGTATTTTTATCTTGTTAAATTAATTTTAACTTTAATGCTGATTTTTATTCTTAATTCCTTAATTTTAACTTATGATATGGAGTTTTAGTGACAGTTTAGTTGCAGAGGTACTCCTTGAAGAAATGTCCGTTGCCGTTGCCTCGTTTGGGGAGGAATTATTCTTGGTTCCAGAACTGACCTGCATGTTCAGAGTGTAACGATGACAGGCCACATCTATCGGGATGTCATTCTGGAACAACATGTACGTTTGTTTCGGGGCGCCATGGGTGCTGAATTTCTGGTTATGGATGACAACGCCCGTCCTCACCGTGCAAACATTGTACACGAATGCCTTCAATTGGAGGATATCACTCGTATGGATTGTCCAGCATACTCACCGGACTTGATTCCTATAGAGCATGTGTGGGATATGCTTGGCCGACGAATTGCAGCCCGTCAATCCCCTCCCACCTGTCGACCGGAACTTCGAAGGGCATTGCTTGATGAGTGGTGTAATATTCCCCATGATCAGATCGATAATTTGATACTCAGCATGCCTAGGCGTTGTAAGGCCTGTATTGCATCGTCCGGGAGACATACTCCATATTAACCCTCATACTAACCATGTTATACTGATTTTTGTAAATAGGTTCTTTTTTGAAATTTGCTCCAGGGAGTAAAAATCGCAATTTTTATTAATGTCAAACATATAGCATCATGTGATATTTACGCTGGTGTGCCCCAAGGCTCTATTCTAGCTCCTTTAATCTATAATATCTTTATCAACGATATTCCACAAAGAACAATATCAAAATTAGTCTTTATGCTGATGGCACTGCAATCTTAACGCAAGGCCGAAAAACTTGCACCATCCAGGAAAATTTGCAAAATTATATTATTGATTTAGAAAAATGGCTCATTAACTGGAAGATAAAATTAAATGTGGACAAGACTGAAGCAGTTCTTTTCACTTGCAAAAAATCCTATAACCCTCCTAATATTAAAATATACAATAATTATATCACCTGGTCTAAAGAAACTAAGTACTTAGGAATTATCCTTGATAGTAAACTTAACTACAGATCGCATATCTACAACCTTAGAAATAAATTCAATACTCAATTTAGAATTCTCTACCCTTTAATCAATAGAAATCCAGCTTTACCACTTAATCTAGAAATTCTAATATATCTCTCTTATCTTCGTCCAGTATTAGCTTATACAAGCCCAGTTTGTCGCACGTACAAATTTTAAAATTATTCAAAGGCCTGAGAACAAAACTCTCAGAATGTTAACGAATTCACCCTGGTACTTTCGTAATGACGATATTAGACGAGCTCTCTCGATTCCAAGTTTAAGACAATTTGTTCACAAAATTTCTACTAAATTCTATAATGATATGCGAAACATTAATAACCCTGTATTAAATATCCTACAAAATTACGATTATGATATTTCTTCCCGCAAACATAGCAAAAGACCTCGCACTGTCCTAAATATTTTAAATTAATTCCTTACAACTGCCTAGATAGAAAAAGTTCGCTTTTCTCCTAATTTGACCTTTGCTTATTCGGGGTTATTACATGCAACTGATTCCATCAACATCTACATTTTTGATATTTTTCATTTTATAAATTTGTTAAATAAATAATTCTCTTTTTAAAAAAAAGGGCATTTAATTATCTATTTTGCTTATTAACTCAAAGGGCATGAGACCACCGCTATGTTTCAACATTTTACAAAGAAGGAGCTAGTGACCGCTACGCGGCCACGGATCTTCGTAATAATCTACAATAACAATTGTTTTCCCAAAAATCTTCTTCATCGCAGGTTTTTAACTACAAATAGCATTTTCACTCTCTCTCTTGAAGAAACTCTTGCATTGATTTTAACAATTTCGTTATAAGTTCACGACTAAACCATCCGAACAGACAGCCTCTGTTTTTAAGCTTTAAAGAATTGTAATTCTCAATCCTCAAACTCATCGGAAGTCAACTAGAAAACATCTTAAACAGTCATTGTATACAAACTACTGTATTCATCTGAACTCCAGGACATGTTGACATTACAGAGAAAGAATCAACATATTCTTTAGCAAAATCAGCAGCAGACATTTCATTGGATATCACCAGAGAATCTTAAATTCAACAAAAATAGATAAATGGGTAAGCGAAAATTAAGCACAAGAGTATATTCTTTTAAATACAGTAGAACCTCTTTAAGTCTAATCTCGATAAGCCGAAAACCTCCAAAACTCGAAAAAAATGTTTGTTCCCTTCCCTTCAAGCCCCAAAACCTCCATGACTCGAAATTTCAACCTTTTATAAGTCGAAATAATCAGTCAATCCTCAAAAGCCATTTTGGTATATATTTCCCTCCGTAAATCGGAAAAAAAAATTGGGACTTCTGTATCTCGAACATTAGCAGATTTGATACAACATTAGCAGATTATACAACATTAGCAGATTTATTGATTTTACAACCCGATCATTTGAAACTAGTTACCTCTTATAGCTCGAAGAAAAATAAGTTACTGACTTTAAGGATTTGCCGACAATGCACGCCATTGTTTCTTAGAAAACAATGTATGAGTATACCGTAAATAGAATAACCAATTCTATGAAATATTCTTATTATAATTCTTATTATTGCTATTGATTTCATTTTAACTCTAACAAATAAACATGTTTATTACCTCTGTAACTTGAATTTTTATTTATTTTACCTCTCTAACTCAAAATAAGTAAGAAAGAATCTAAACCTCTACAAGTCGAATATTCGCTTACAAAATCCGCCTAAGTTGAAATCCTCCATAAGTTGAAAATCCTATAACTAGAATTATTTGGAGTCTCCCTTGAAGTTCGACTTACAGAGGTTCTACTGTAATCTTAAACCTTCTTATGGACTTTTCCCTCTAAATCAAAAAGAAGACGTACTGCATTTTCGATTTCGTATAAAAACATATCTATCAAAAGCTAAACTCCATCCAGCTAATCCAGCTTGTGTGTGCCACTTTACTAACTCAACCTCTGCAATTCCAAACCGAAACCTTCTTCATTGGATGGGGAACGGAGGGCAATCTATATACCCCCATGGGGCTGAGGAGTTATAGCAACATGCTAAGACAAACCATGCTTATATTTTTTACATATATAGATACTGATTATCTTTAGGTAGCCAGAATTAGTGTGCAATAATTTATTTCTTACAAAATCATGTTCATTACGAGTTCAATTAAATTTGAAAAACTATCATGGATTAATAAATTTTGGTTTTTATAGTATTATGATAATTTTTCAATCATTATCATAGTGTGTTTTATTTTGATAAACAGATAAAGAAACATTAGCGGGTATAAATTTCACAGCCACAAGTTAAGTCAAACTAGTAAAGATCTGATTTAATTCTGTTTAGTCAAAAAAATCTTTATAATCATGATTTGAATATGCTATCTTAACAGTTCAGAATTTAATATAATATACAAAAAAAATGAAAATGGATGAGAATTAAAAAAATATTAAATTGATTTTTTTTAATTGAAATAATTTTCAGCACCACTCCTTTAATATTTTTCTCAGTAGATTTGAGTAATGCTTTTAAAATCATTTATAAATCCTTACTTTTAAATTCAGAAAAAATTTTGAGTACATTTTCTATTATTCAAAACACAATACATAAGCCAAAACTAAAATTATTTACAAAAATTAAACATTTAAAGAGTTATTTGGCATATAATTAAAAAAAAAATTCAACATTCATGCTCTCAAAAAAAAAAAAAAAAATTTTTTTTAATAAAACATGTATTTGTATTTCATAACATAAATTTGTTAAAGATAATTTAATATCATTAAAAAAAATGTGTAAAAATAAACTTAAAATTTTCTTAAAAAATTACAGGCATGTTTCATTCTAATATAAAAAAACTCAATATTTATGAAATGTGGATAATAAAAATATTGAATTGAAGTATGTATAAAATAGAAATTTTAGATTGTTTATATATATTTAAGAATACACAAGGAATTCTACAATAGTTTCAACATAAACTGTCCATTCCTATTCATTAGAAATAATAAGCTCATATAATTTATGAATATATGATATAGAATTTTTTTTTTTTTTTTTTTTGTAACCACTGTTAAAGTGTTTTAAGATTTCAGTATTCCCTTCTAATAAAGAAATGTTATTTGACTAAAAAATTGTAAGAGTATGTTGTTGTTTATTATCCCACTCGGCAGACATCTACGCCAAGCCCACGAGCCCATATGTACTCAATGTACCCATATGTATATGGGGAAGGAAGTAGCTTCTGTTGTGATGGAGCACCCGTAGGTAGAAGTCTGACTTTGGCTCCATGATGCTCTTACCAGAGAATCTTAAATTCAACAAAAATAGATAAATGGGTAAGCGAAAATTAAGCACAAGAGTATATTCTTTTAAATACAGTAGAACCTCTTTAAGTCTAATAAGTTTCATCGGAGACCGGGACCTACGGCTTAAAGGTGGATTCCGAACCACTACAAACATCCTTGGCACCGGCGGGACTTGAACCCGAAACCTGTGGCACGGAGCGCTAGACACTTGACCATTCAGGCCCATAAGAGTATTTATATCATAATCAAATTAAAAAAAAAAAAATACTTCTAAATCTAGATTAATTATTTATATCAGTTTCAAATTTTTAAATACATAGATTATCATTAAAGGCAGAAAATGAGTATTAACAGTAGTATTGCAAATATTATTCTTGACTAAAGTTCTAAAACAAATCAATTTATCTATAAATATAAGGATAGCTAATATATTATTTTGTATCTGGTTAGTTAATAACTTTTATAAAATACTGCAATGTTTTATCCATTTCAACTGTAAAAATTATACATTTAGATTATTTCCATCCTGTAGGTTATGAGGCAGGACAATGCATACATTTTAATTTTAAAAAAGTTATTCATTTAGCTTAACATAAGTAAAGCTAAATTTTTCAGTTTTGAAATCAGAATTTATCATATAAAAGCAATTGATAATATAAAATAAAAATGTGAATGAATTTTATTCTCTGTTTATATTTCTCTAAGAGTTTGAGTTGTAAATATAAATATTGCTAACTTACATGTTAGTTAATAATTAAATGCTAATTTATATAATGGAATTTAAAAATTTTAATAACAAATCACACAGATATTGCTGCTAAGGAAGCAAATTTATTAATAAAAATAATCATATGACACACCAAATATTGATTATTAACGATTGAAAATAACTTCCCAACAAATGCATAGTTCATATAATCCCAATATTTACATTGTGATCAAATAACTAATTTATCAACTAATAATAACAAATGATTACTTTAATAAAAAAAACTTTAAAACTAAATATGAAAACGAAACAATCATGCATAATTTAATTAAAACATAACAATAGAAAATTTTAGACTTCAATAAATCGATTAAATAACTTCAATTAAAATATTTCGCAGAATATATAACTGTGAAAAATTTGTGAATGAATAATAGTAACATCTCAGAGAAAAATGTGAGTAAAATTAATTACTTTAATAAGTAATGCATTGCATAGAAAACAAAACTATTCTATTGATAAAGTTTCATGCAAATTTTGATTCAACAAATGTAAAAATATTCAAAGTGGATAATAACATAATTCTAAATATTTACATTTCAAATTAACTGGTATATTAAACTAGTTAAATATACTTGACATAAAAATTTCCTGTTGAAAACATTTTTAATTTGTTTAGATAGAAATAAGATTTAATTCAATGTATGTAAAAATTAATATTATGACTGCAAATATTACAAAGAACTAATAAAGATAAAATATTTTTATTTCAAATTTTGCAAAGATGTTAAAAAAAATGACTAATTCTTAACATATTTCTTACAGAAATAAATTTTTTTCTTTCTGTATACAAATATCTGAATATACTATAAAATTATTACAATCCTTTAGATCTGGTAATAATTAAATATAACTTGATGAGTTAAGTATAATCAATAACTCTGCTACTTAAAAGATAGTAAAGAGTAGCAACTTTAAGCAAAACCCCAAGAAATAACAATGAATGTAAATGAGTATATAAACAATAAAAGTCAGTAACAGGAATTATTACACAGACATAAAAATAGGACAATTTTACAATATTAAAATAGATTTTAGAGAGGCCTTTTTTTTTCTAATCTATATCTCAAACATAAATTTTTTTTTTTCAATACACCATAAATTGACATAATTATGAAATAAAACATAACCAAACACACCAAATTATTTAAAATATGGTACAAACACAACAAAATTTCTATCAAAATACGTGTAACATGAAATGTATCTAGTGCAAAAATTAAATACAAATGAAATACCTAAATGTAAGCTTTCATTTCACAAGAACATAAGTAAATGTTTTTAAAACATAAACATTTTAAAAAGTGATATAACAATTTCTTTGTACACTAAATATAATTTTGAATCTTTATGATTCCAACTAATAATTGAAATTAATTATTTAATTGCATTAAATATTAATTTCAAAACCTTAACAATTAAAAATTACAGTTCTTATTCAATAAAAATTACTAAAATTTAAGGAGGTGTAAATACATTAAGCATTTAATCTAGTTTTAACTATCTATTTTGAGACAATAATATCCAAATGATATTATGAAAATAAAAGGTACAGATATGAGAAAAAAAAAAATTGTTGCTTACACAATCATTTAAATGTAGGGGTTTTTTTTATTATTATTCATTTAATAATAAGCCAAACTTATACTAAAGCAATGTGCAATGAAATTATAAACACTAAATAACAAGTGACAATAAAATAAAGGTAAGAATTCATTAACATTTTTTTTTGGCTCCCTAATGATAAACATATAAATTATGTAAATATTTCACATGCCATGAATAAATATAACAATACCAAACTATTCTACTTAAGGACACCTTTAATACTTCTATTGTGCCCAGTATCATGCAACTCAATAAAACTGCTTTCATTTTGCAATAGAGTGGAACTTGCATCCTTCCGAAATTCAGGATGTGGTAGCTCGTATTTCGAAGCTACTCGATACCGTTTTGGGGAATTTAAATCGGCCTCTTCAAATCCCCGGAACATCTGAGGCTGGGGCTCCTCATAGAATTCTTGTTTTCTTGGGACAATGATGTATTCTTGGCTTCTGTTGATGTTTCCTGTACTTGGTTTAGTTTCAACAGAATTAGATTCAGCATCTTGGGAAGACAGCAAAACTCGAGATGCTCCTATAAAAAAAATGTAAAGATTAATTTAATGGTCAAATTGTAACAACAGTATAATTGAATGTAAATATACAAATAGCAGCATTTAAATCTCAAAAATATTTTTGCATCAAAAAATAAAATAAGCACATGCAATTAGATGCTTATACATACGAATATTTAGAATACTACTGTGTCCAGTGTGTTGAGTTACGCTCCGCTTTGTGAAACGCTAAAACAGATTCCAGTGATTTTTGAAATGTCTGAATTAATTGAGCAAAGAACTTGCATTCAATTTTGTTTGCAGAAACGTATAGAATGTTGCAGAAGGCATTCAGTGAACATTCCTATACCAGAAAGAAATGTTTAGAAGTGGTATAAACAGTTCAAGAAGGCAGAGAATGCGTTGAAGACAAAGAGCTCTCTGGTCAATCATCAACCTCGACAAAATTCACGTCCAAAAAAAATTAAGAGATTTGGTGCTTGCAAACTGTCGATTTACAATTAGACTTTGCTGATGATATTAGAATTTCAATTCCCTTTTGGGCCGCAAACCTCGATTGGTACCGAAAACACAGAATGCACCAACTCACACTGCATTGATTCTTCGTGACTTTTTCGCCAAAAAAAGAAACCACAGCTTCCCTCCGATTTAGTATCCTGCGACTTCTGGCTATTCCCTAAACTCAAAAGACCACTCCGGGGACACAGCTTCGATGAAAAATTGCCAAAAATTTGATGAAAACAAACACTTAATCATTTATTGAACAACAACGAAAAAAGAATCATACTTGAAATGTTTATTATAGCATTTTAAAATAAATGTTAAATGTACATTACTTAAAGTATGATCCCTATTTTTTTTTAAGAAAATATTACTTACCAGTAGGGGACATTTCATTCTTAGCAGGAGTAGTAAGTTTTGCATGGAAATTTGGAAAAAGACTTGGGAACAGGAGTAATGCAAATGATATAAAAATAACCTGTAATAATACAAAAATAAATATTTTTCAGTTCAACTTAAAACATATAGCAAATTTATAAAAATGAATTAAAAAAAAAATAATAATATAAATGATAGCATCAGATGAAAGATGTAAAAACATTTAATAACATCTTTCAAATGATTATTTGTATAATCAGAGAAAAAAAAAAGATTATATGTGCCAAAAGGAAAAGTAATAAAAATAGTAATAACTTATTTAAAAATGTAAATGTTCTATCAAAATTTTTTAAACAAAAGTTTATGGTTATATATTGTATATATGCAATAAACAACTGTAATAATCATTGTTACAACTATAAAAATCATATAATGTGATGATATACAATGAGATGAATGTTCCAATGAGATGAAAAAACCACAATAAAAATCATTGCAATTGGACGAGAAAAATATTTTGATTCAATTTATATTCATGACTTGTCCTTTTAAAATGCTCTCTCAATTTATGTAAGAAATATTCTATACAGAAAATATTAAATAACACCTTTTAAAAGATTATTTGTATAATTACATTTTATTTATGTAAGTTTAAATACAATCAATACTTTATATTTTAATTGATGCTAAAAAAATCATAAGCAACAGAAAAATTTTAATAATAAATACACTAAATCAATATTAAAATGTACAAAAATAATTATTTGCATATTTATTAAAAAAATTTAAATATGGAATAAATGAAAAGACTTGCATATTTTATTTATTTATTCTTGCAAATAAATTCTAATTTAATAATTACAATTAAATTAGGTTTAGATTCCACTCGTAATTTGTGAGTGAAAACCAGACAAACTTCTCCTGTTTGCAATAATTTAAGACATGCATAATACATTTGATTTAAATTAAAATATTGCAGAAACTAGAATACTTCATAAATATGTTTACAAACTTATTATATTGAGTAAAAATTCAAAAGAATGCAACTAAAAATTTTCAAGCATTAAAAAGAATACATTACCAAAAGGCATGTGCTGGCTTGAGCTGTCTTTCCTGAATTCGAAATTAAGGATTGAAGATATTTTATTTGATCAAGTAATGTCCTAAAAAATACATAAATAACTTTAGATGAATATTACAATTATATTTCAAAATTTTATGCAGAAGTATATAAATTTAAGAAAAATATTCATGAATACATAATATATCATTGCTAGGATGAATGAACCAAATTTTTTTTTAATTGCATATCAACAGTACACAAATGTGGTTCTGTATAAGTGTGTCTTCCATGACTTTTTTAATTACTTCAGAACCTTATTAAATCTTTTTAAATTAATAATCTTATCTCAATTAATATTTTGTGAAAATGTATTTAATATGGTTTTGTTTTTATTATTAAAATCTTAACACAATGTAGCATTTTCTTTCAATTATATTTTCTTATGTATGCACTTTACAAAATATTTATAACTTATGTAGAGTATGTCATCATATTATTAAAAATTAAATTTGTACATTTAACTACTAGAGTGTGGCTCTTTATTATATATACAAAACCGGCATGTGGCCTTCATTGACCTCTTGTATGCCCACCCTTATATCATTTAATACTAACCTTTATATTATATCATAATTAAATCCTAATTTCTTTTATTAGAATAATTCTCTTTTAAAAAAAATGCAATTCACTCACAATGAACATTATTTTTTTTATTATCTACTTATACTCAATGTGGCTCCTTGATAAAGATGTTTACATAGTAACGACTATAATAGCAAAAAGATATGGAACTCATTTTAAAATTTGATTCAATTTAAATTTATTAATGAAATACAAACTTTTCTATCATTAATTAAGAATTTTATTTCATTTTAAAATCTTAAATTAGGTTTTTCTCCCTACTGCCTAATACATATAGGTATTTACATTTCAACTACAAATGTCTTAATAAAAAGACAAATGTAAAATATCATATTCACTCATATTATAGAAGTTCATATAATATATTTGAAATAAAAGTAAATCTCATATACTTTACCAATGACTTCTCATATGATTTGATTACTAAAAGATTATGATTTTATTTAAATTTACCATACTTATTTTATATTTTATTATCAAGTTTTACAGAAATGGTATTCGAAATATTAAAGCAATCAGCTAAATTTAAAATGAAATATTTAAAAAGTGATATTAATATTTACCCTAACTTGCTTAATATGACTAATGCTTACTTAATATTAATTAATGCTTACTTTTGCTGGCTTTCTAGTGACTGAACCTTCTTTTGCAGTCTAAAAATTTTCTTGAAGTACAGAGTTTGACTCTAAAAATAAAATATTTTATAATATATTGAAAGCAACCATAACACACTTAAAATTTTTTATCTATTCAAAATATTTTTAAATAAGTATTATAAGCTATTTATTTAACAAAAATAATGCAAGAGCAATTTTCTTAAAAATTACAAAAAGGTTACCTGTTTTCTAGTCCTTCAACATAATCTTTTCTTATGCTTGCGACTTTCCTGTGCTGATTGCTAAAATTCATTTCGAGGAAAAAAATAAAAGCATCAATTATTAAAAAGAAAGTTGGGGAATAAGCCATCTATCCCTAAATGGATACTTATTTCAATGGCACTTAAAATATTAAATTCATTTTTAAATGCTTCTGTACTTTTATAATCCCTTCAATAAGCTAAGATTATCATTAAAAATATTTTTAAAGCAAAAGTAAGACTAAAAATAGTTTGCAAATTTAATAACAAATAAAATATAGCTTTTCTCCCACCAAGAAGGATTTTTTTAAAACTATTTCAATATATTTTAAAAAATACAGCACATTATAAAAAATAAAAAAAAGGATTCTTTTGAGACAAACAATTAATTAACTAAACTTAATTGTATAGAGCAAAAATTCAAATGCTTTTACGAAAAACTTAATCTTATTAAGAAATAAAAGAAAATATATTAAGATATTTAAAGAAAATGTCTCAGAGTAAGAGGTTTATGCTATTTTCTATGACTATAAAAGTAATTCA
>BPLQ01000419.1:155000-219243 GCA_021605075.1 Caerostris darwini | reverse complement strand
TATTGTATTTTTCAATTATCATTTTCAGTAAAATGCCACCAAAAAAATCTAACCTCAACAATACCCGTAGGCGTGAGGTACGACGTAGACGTGCTGAGAGGGCCCTCATGTCAACAAATCAAACCACGACAGCAAACGATAACAATACCAATTATAGTATCTAATAATTGAACGAAAGCCACAGCAACGCGTGGCCGGGTCTTCTAGTATATATATATATATATGTACTATTTACAAAGAAATGAAAATTAAAGATATCAATTTGATTTACAAGTGCAGTTCACTCCAAAGTCGAAGAATTTCATATTTCTGAGTTTACAACAAATCTAATGCAGCTAGTCTGCGACAGACCTCATCACACGGCTTGATACACGATGCCAAAAGGGGATCACTTGGTTAACAAGCGGAATTTCGAGGCTATTCAATGATTTTCAGAGAAAAAGAAAACAATTCTTCTCGACTCGCCGCAAAACTCTCTTCTAAGAAAACCTCCAAGGTCAGGGATTAGCTTCCCTCACTTCCCATTGGAGGGGACACATCCTCAGTCCATGGTCTATTACCAGTCACCATGCAGCAACTCATCGCGCAATCCATGTCCCATCTCTAATTGTTTCGACCTTTAAAGGTAGAACAAACAATGGCTAATTTCATGATATCTCATTATCCATGACACTGATTATCTGATGTTACATTTGAGTGACAGATTGTTCTAATTAGAACAAAACACTAATTGCAAGTAATATAAATATACATGTTATTGCTTATTTGTTGTCAGATTTGAGTGACAGGTTGTTATTATGCTTTTGTTAAAGAATATACATTCCTCTCCCTTGGGAACGAAATACTACAACTTTTCCAATGGGAATATTGCTACAGTCTGCAAAAGTTCATGAATCTCTGGTTGCATCGATCAGACACCTTTCAATCAAAATCGCTAATTTCATGAGGTCTCATTATCCATGACATTGGTGATATGCTGCCATATTTGAGTGACAGGCTGTTCAGAATTACAAAAAGATTATTTGATTAGTTCAAAAACTAATTGCATGTAACATAATTATTCACGATATTGCTTATCTGCTATCAAATTTGAGTTATAGTTATTATGCTTTATTAATGAATATACATTCCTTTCCCTTGGGAACAGAAATGCTATATATCTTCTCGTGGGAAAAATACTGCAGTACCAAGTATAGTAACTGTCAAAAATTTTGAACACCTATTCTTACATGAGATAAATTGTTAATTTTACATGAAGTGGATTGGAGATAGATTCTTGCATTACAGAATATTTTAAAGATTTAAAAGACTTGCAACCTTGTTTTCTTATGTGATATTTTTTCGTTTCCACTCATGCTATTTATCCTTTTATTTTGTACTCATTATTTTGAAATACTTTGCATCATGATACTGCAATCATTATTGTATTTATTTAGATGCCATAGTTCTAAAATGGGATACAATCAATAGAGCATTATGTTTTTGCATATAACCTAAGCTTTAAATAACAATCCCCTCTTCAAAAATATTTCTTTGCATATTTTACACGTGAATGTCACAGAAATATAAGCCGATATAAATATTTTCTTGTTTCGTTTTATGATATTTCTGGCGCATTTCTAAATCTATTATTCAAAATGTTAAATAAAGACGCATATTTTTTGTGATTTGTAGTGGAGTATCACATTTATAGTTTTGACAAAGATATAAAAATAACTGTGCCGAAAAAAGAAGAAAGAAATATCCCGCACTCTAACTCTACGAGAGAAAATATAATATATTCTAATGGATACAATTTTATGATGGCACATTTTGGGTGCTATTTTATTTTTTATTGCATAAAAATGATGGCGATATGTGCAAAGTCGGCAGAAAAGCTGCATCATAAAATTTGATCTGTAAAAGGAAATATTTTATTCAGTACCCATTTCGGCAACGCGTTATTGTTTTAGTTGGATAAAGAAAAAAAAATGTGTAATCTTTTCCAAAGCGCTAAGACAGACTTAATAAATCTTTACGATCGAAATCTTAGAAATCTGCAAAAGGATTTCTTTTCGAAAAGTGCCCAAGGAAAAATCGTTAATTTGATATAATGCAGTTTAGTAAGATAAGAAGTGTGAATTTTTATTGCAAAGGAGTGTTTTAAGACAAAAAAAGATTTTAATAAAATGTTTCTATAACTTTGCATTGATTTAAAATTACTTGACGTAGTTTTTAAGAGTCGTTGTAGCTTGTTGTATTTGATATGTTATATGAGTATTTTACTTCAATTTATATCAAGGTGTTACTGTTTAATGTCTTTCCTCTTAATAAATCTGTATGGTGGAATGTCTCTTCTTTGGGTTTGGGGAAGAAAGCAGGACGGTCCAACTATTATGATGAAAGCCTTAGGACATTCGTTCAAAAATGTGTTGGAACAGTGTAGGTGTAATGTAATAGGCCACCATAATTTAAGGTTTTTAATTGCTTGTAACAAGCCACCTGAGTAACGCTGACATTGCTGCATATCTGGCTTTCTGTTGGCGAATAAATAGCAAAACAAAGTACCAGCTTCGAAAATTTCAGTGGTGTAGGATGAGAAATGTGGAGTTTTATCACAAAGCAAAGTTTTAAGACAAAAAAATTTGTAATAAAATATTTCTACAAATGTGCATTTATTTAAGATTCCTTATCGTAGTTCTTAAGCGTCATTGTAGCGATTTGAAATGGGTACTTTTAGTTTATATGAATATATTCTAATGAATACAATTTTATGATGAACATTTTGGGTTGTATTTTACTTTTTATAGCATAAAAATGATGGCGATATGTGCAAAGTCAGCAGAAAAGCTGCATCATAAAATTTGATCTGTAAAAGGGAATATTTTATTAAGTACCCATTTCGGTAACGCGTTATTGTTTTAGTTGGATAAAGAAAAAAATTGAAATCTTTTCCAAAACGGTAAGACAGACTTAATAAATCTTTACGATCGAAATCTTAGAAATCTGCAAAAAAGATTTCTTTTCGAAAAGTGCCCAAAGAAAAATCGTTAATTTGAATTAATGTAGTTCAGTAAGATTAGAAGTGTGAATTTTTATTACAAAGAAATGTTTTAAGACAAAAAAAAGTTTTTAATAAAATGTTTCTATAACTTTTGTATTTATTTGAATATTCTTATCGGCGTATTTAAGAGTCGCTGTTGTGCTTTGGAGTGGATATGTTCAGTTTATATCAAGGTATTTCTGTTTAATGTTCTTAATCTTCATAAATCTGCAGGCTGGAATGTCTGTTCTTTGGGTTTGTGGAAAAAAGGACGAAGGTTCAACTCCTAACATGAAACACTTAGAACATTCGTTCAAAAATGTGTTGGAAAAATGTAGGTGTAATGTAACAGGTCACCATAATGCAGGCTTTTTAAATAAGTCTAGCAAGCCTCTTGAGTAACGCTGATTCTGCTACGTATTTGTTATGCTAAGGGCGAATAAACCTAAAGCAAAGATCCCGGCTTGGAAATTTTTTCATCTTCGATAAAAAAATAAGTTTTGAGAACAGGTCATTGCTGATAACGTATTGTTCGTGACGTGTAAGGTATAACGTGCAACGTATAACTATTTATTGATGACAGTTTATTTAAACTAAACAGGTGCATTGCTGACTTAATTGTGGATTTTACTTAATGATTTCAATTATTGATAAAAGCAAATGATGTATTTACCTTTTTTTTTTTCACACAGCGAAAGTGTTTTTACGAAATACGATTTTTTCTGAAGAATTTAATAAATAAATAAATATAATAGATTTTTTTTTAAGGTTTAAGTTAAAATTTTTTTTAAAGTTTTGTTGTGTTTAATCCTTAGTGTCAGACATCGCTGGACGGGCATCCTCATTAGTAATCTACTGTTGGAGGAAGGTAAAGGGGCAACATCTGTGGTGATGCAACATCCGTAGATTGGAGTCTGGCGTGGTTTTGGTTTTGGTTTGTCGCTCTACGGTCATCTTATGCACTCTTTAGGGCTAAACAGACCGGGACCTACAGGTTAACGTGGATTCCGAACCACTCACAAACATCCATGCCACCGCCAGGATTCGAACCTGAAGCCTGGGATACCAAAGACCAGAGCGCTTGCCAATTGGCCACCAAGCCGCTAGGAGTCTGGGGTGGCTCCGAGTCGCTGAAGAAGGAGGAAAGTGCTTTTGGGAGGACTTTTTGGGGGAACAATCGCGCATTTCTGAAAAACCCAGAAAACACCCATCAGGTGGTTCGACTAACAAGACAAGTTGGTGAATATCATAAACGCCATTGTGTCACGTTGGGTTTTGAAACAGTAGAGAGTTTTTGCATACCGTATTTTGGACGTCCGTTAGCTTTTTCTCCCTAGCGCGCATGCTCATAAGAAATTGCGCGTGCGTATCTGTAATAATTTTTACTATGAGCATGCGCGCTAGGGAGAAAAAGCTAACGGACGTCCAAAATACGGTATGCAAAAACTCTCTAGTGTCTACAACAAGCCGGCAGCGGATTGAACCTCACCACTAATGCTCACCAGAGGCACACTTTACCACTGAGCCACGAGCCCGGCTTTTTTTTATGAATTTGTTTACAAAATTAAAGTAAATGTAAAAATAATTTACAATTTTAATTTATAATTTATGATTTATAATAGTAATTTTATAATTTGTAATGTTGTAAATTATAATTTTAATAATAAATTTGTTATCTGAATAATAAATTTTTAAACATTTATTTTTTTTCTGAGTTTAAATGCTTCATCATTAGATTTTAGGATAGCTTTTTTTTATGTTTAAAAATGCTAAAAATATTTTGTATCTTTTAATGATTCTTACAAGTTAAAAAATTGGTTTTAAATTTTAGCTGATGTTTACGTCATTAAAACATTTAAAACCCTGAACTCGTTTATTTCAACTTCCAATGCGATGTACTGGAGTTCTTTGAGAGGGTGGCAATCTTTATGACTTAAATGTGCACTTTTTATGACTTGAATTCGTGATCTACAGCAGTGATAAAATCTGTGGAAATGAAGGTTTTAAGGAATTAATGGACTATAACTTAATTATTTTAAAGGACATTACGCAAAAACGTATATCACTGGAAAGAAAATGTAAGCGAAGTTACATAGTAATTTACTTAGCATACTAATTTATTTTATTACATCTATGTTCTTACAACACTGAGCAACAACATAAAAATTGTTTAAAACTTACATTGTAACTTGTTATCAGCTGCATTTCCTTTATAACGATGTATAGTTTAATGCATACTATTCAAATGCACTTGTATTATAGCATTAAAACTTCAAAAATGATTATTCTCTAAATATATGTATATATAGTACTACAGGTTCCGGGTTCGAGTCCCGGCGGTGCCATGGTTGTTTGTAATGGTTCGGAATCCACTTTAAAAAGTAGGTCCCGGTCTAATAGGATCCTAGAGCGTCGCGGGGGCATTGTTACTCCGCGTCCGTGGCTTATCTTCAAGTTACACGCGCCCGCTGGGTAATGCAAAGTGAGTACGTCTCTGCAGCACTTGCCTTAAGGCATCCAAAGACCAAGCTGTCAGTGTTTGCCAGCTGCATTAGAAAGAAAAAAAATGTATATATAGTTATATGATTAATTTTTTCGAGACTCGTGGCCCAGTGGCAACGCTGGGGTGTATTAGAGATGAGAATCAGCTGGCGGCTTTGTTATGGGCTCAACTTCCAAAAACGAGGAGGCTCTATGACGTTTGTGATGCTCAGCATCTTGCCTCGTTAATCAGACTACCTGGTTTCTCCAATACAATACGCAAATGTGGGGTATTTACCTCTACTGCCCTAATTCTCCAGCTACCGGGAGCCAAGTCAAATTTCTACCTACGGGTGTTTCATCACAGCAGAAACTGCCCCATGGACATGGTTTAGAAGTCGCTGGCGACCAAGTGGGATTAGAAACAACAACATAGCTAATTTTGAAGTCATAATAAAACATGTTGTTGCTTCTTATATCACTTGGTAGACATCTAGACCAAGTTTACGAACCCGCATAGGCTCGTGATTGAAGTGAAAAGCGGCAGCTTCTGTTGTGATGGAACCCCCGTACGTCTGACTTGGCTTCGTGACGCTCTACAGTCATATGAGACTGGAACTTCCGCGTTGAAGTTCTGAACCGCTACAAACATCCATGGTAAAACCGGGAATCGAGACCGAAACCTGTGGCACCGGGTGCCAGACCGCTATACACTCAGCTATTCAGGCCACATGATAAATCTTTAAGTCGGGATGTCATTTTGTAGAATTTCAGGAGGGTGCAAACTCTCAGAGCACACCCTTGGAGTATTAGTTCAAAATTGAGATGCCACGATGGGGATGCAGTACATCAGGTTACACCTGCTATATTTCGGCTGGAATGAGTATAAAAGTACCCGATTTTTTTTGTTCTAATTCAGCTGGCAAAAAGTTAGACAGTTGTCTTAGATGCCTTAAGGCAAGCTCTGCACCGACGTTACTCACTTAGCACTACCCAGGAGGTGTGTGCAGCTTGAAGAGAAACTACGGACAATACCCCCGCAACGGTCTACGATCATGTTAGACTGGACCTACGGTTTAAACTGGATTCCGAACCATTACAAATATTCATGCACCGCCGGTACTCAAACCTGAAACCTGTGTTACCGAGCTCCGGAGCTCTGGCCACTCGGCCATTCAGACCCAAAGTATCTGAAATTTGTAACAATTAATAACTCCGTGGTCACGTTGATCATAGCTATGGATGTAGATGAAAAAACATTTTTTACTAACACTCTTTTGCTATATCACGAAGCATCGTAAAAAATTCTTTTTTTTAATATTCAAGTTGCTACACACACAACATGGTTTACATAAAATGTGTTTGTTAAAACAACGTGGTGTATATAAAAAGTATTTTTTAATATGGGCCAACGGTCGTACCATGCTGAATATACCGGTTCTCGTTAGATCACCGAAGTCAAGCATCATTGGGCGCGGACAGTACTTGGGTGGGTGACCACCTGGGAACACCGCGTGCCGTTGGCATTCACACATTTGGGATCTGAATGGCCGAGTGTCTAGCGCTCTGGCTCTCGGTGCCACAGGTTTCGGGTTCGAATCCCGGCGGTTCCATGGATGTTTGTAGTTGTTTGGAATCCACTTTAAGCCGTAGGTCCCGGTCTCCTATGACTGCAAGAGCGTCTGCTGGGTTGAGATTTGAGACACAGGTTTGAGAACGCACAGCTTTATTGACACACGCACAAACACCACACACATACAATTAATTACAGACAATATTTGACGCATCTAAAGGCATATAACTGTAGATTTGTGGAAGGATCTCCCTTTGAAGCCAAAAATAAGATACTCAGGTACCGTAGGGGACACGAAAGATACTTCCTGTCCGGGTGAGAGCCTGTAGACCTATTACTCAGGGTTGCGTTAAATATATTTCTTCACGGGATGTGAGGCTATAAACTAAACGTTTCTCAGAAACTGTACTTCCCTCTCTAGTGAGAGTCTCAAGGCCTCATGACCATTTCTCCTGAATGCCACAGAGGGAGCTCCTGCCAATGGGGCCTTGTCAATTTTCATCATATTGTTGTTTCATGATGCTGTCTATGGAAAATTCGTAATTTTAATATATGAACCATTTTTCTTTCTGTTCGTTTAAAAGAAATAATCCTCCTAATAAAAGTATCTACCAAAATAATTCTCAAACCGTCCACCAAGTGTTGGATGATGAAGGGAGGGAATTTTCTTTCTGGAATACTTTTTATCGAGAACTGTTATTTATCTGATCACGCTTGACAGAAATCCGGAAAATATTCATCAGGCAACCTCAATGTCGATACTAGGTTCTTATAAACTTTCGTCTAAATCGTTACTATTTTTTTGTTTTTCTGATTGCAATGACAACAACGGATTCCGCCACCACATTAAAAGTTGAGATCTCCTTCAAGAATTAATAGTTTATGTAAAAATGGATTCTAGTATTTAACATCAAAACAAACTAGTCCTTCACAGCCGAATGGGTTGTACCGTGTCTACATGTTATCTAGATATAAATTTGTGAATGACCACCTGGGAACACCACGTGCCGTTGGCATTCACAAATTTGGGACCTGAATGACCGAGTGTCTAGCGCTCTGGCTCTTGGTGCCACAGGTTTCGGGTTCGAATCCCGGTGGTTCCATGGATGTTTGTAGTTGTTTGGAATCCACTTTAAGCCGTAGGTCCCGGTCTCCTATGGCTGCAAGAGCGTCACGGAGCCAAAGTCAGACTTCTACCTACGGGTGCTCCATCACAACAGAAGTTGCTTCCTTCTCCTTCAATCATGAGTACGTATGGGCTCGTGGGCTTGGCCAGCGAAGTGGGATAAGAAACAACAACAACAACATTTTTTAATATGCTATTCTCATAAGAATAAAAATAGATTTTGAATGTTGGTTCCCTTTTCAGTTATATTAATCAAAATTACTTTTTCTAAGCGTGGCATTGCCATAACTATATGTTAATTCTAGATTTGCCATTGTCTTGAAGTTATTTACAGAGTAGATTATTTTTATCTTTATTTTTTTCTTCAAGCTCTCTTTATTGCTCTGAAAACATTTATATGAAGAGTTAAACTTTGCTTTAAGCCTAATGTACAATATAGAGAAGAAAATGTTTTTTGCGATTGTAGAAATTTTTTTTTAAATCTCTCCCAAAAACAAGTGAACGCATAAAAATTTTAGGAAAAATTTTAGGAATTTCAAAAATTTATATTCTTTAGGAAATGAAGTGTCTGAGTGCTTTGTTTTATGGACATCTAAATGGCAAAGTTCTTTCGTAGCCCTAAGATATAGACAAGCGATAATACAATTTGAACAATAGTTTTGAATTGAAAAACCAATTTATGATTTGCTAAAAGCATTGTGCAGTCATTTGAATAAAATATATCTCACTGTTAACAACTTATATTATTTTTACCTAAAATAAAAAGTCTTATTTTTTGGATTTAATAGTAAGACATTTTCAAGATGCTGCGATTTATAAGCCGATCAGAGTGCAGCTAGGTGGCGCTACTTGTTTTTGAGCATTCTTGTTGATAGACTCTCATAAAAAATGGACCTGCTCAATTAAAATCTGGCCAATAATTTAAAATGCTTGAACTTTAGTAAATTAAATTAGTTATTCATCAAAGTTGTAATGAGAAAGACAGAAATGTAAAGCAAATACCGGCCTAATAATCAAAAATACCTATATAAGTAGTTTATCATAATTTATATTTTGTTGTAGATTAATTGAACTAATTGGGAATGAATGACATGTTAAAAAGGAAATATTTTTGTTTGCATTTGATGTTAAATTTTATCATGTATGAACATGATGTTGTTATACATGATCTGGTATGAGCTCTGCGGTGTCCGCAGAAAATGAGTAGAAAGAAAATAAGTTGTTGTTTCTTATTCACACTTGATAACAACATCTAGACCAAGGCCATGAACCCGTGTGGTATCATAGAAGGAAGGCGGGGAAAGAGGCAGCTTCTGTTGTAAAGGGCGACCTGTTTGCCAGTTGACTAGTGTTCTGGCCTTTTGGTACCACAGGCTTGAGATTCGAATCCTGGTGGTGGCATGAATGTTTGTGAGTGGTTCGGAATTCTTATTAAATTGCAGGTTCCGGTCTAATTACCCGAAAGGGTGCACAAAATGACCGTAGAGCGACAAACAAAACCAATCTGTTGTGAAGGAGCTCCTGTAAGTAGAAGTCTGACTTTTCTCCGTGTCACTGAATAATTGGGGCATTGCCTTCCGGAACGACTTTTAAGGCCAAGTACCTTACCTAACCCATTAGTGTATCGTATGGGAGATATCCCGGAAAACTCCCACCAAGTAGTTCGACTCACGAGACATACTGAACATTTAAAACGTCATCAAGGCTATTCGTTTTTTGAAACAGTGTCGACAAAAAATCTGCCAGTGAATAGGACCTCAGCTCTCATGCTCAACAGCGGCGTTCGTTGCCATAGAGTTGTAAGTAAATGTTATTATTTTAAAAAAAAAACGCTCACGTCGTTAAACACAAGGAGAAACGTTCCTCTGAAAACTTTTAATTTATTACGTGATTTTAATTGTGTGGTTTTTAAAATTTACACTAAGTCTACATTGTTAAGATTAGCAATTTGAGAATACAAAGTCACATGCTTTGCATTTCAGTTTGGAGTGACTATTCTTTTAGAATGTGAACATATTGCTGTTTCAGTGTTAAGAAACAATTACGTGTGAGAAGGTTAATTTCGCTATCATCACCTAATAATACGCATATTTAAGTTTTCCATCGATGAAATAAATTATAAAATATGCTCGCACATATTAGAGAGTTTTTGCATAACGTTTTTTTATCGTCCGATATTTTTCTTCCTAGTGCGTATGCTCATAAGAAACATTGCAACTATTGCACATGTTTATCTGTAATACTTCACTTCCTATGAGTATGCGTGCTAGGAAGAAAAAAATATCGGACGATAAAAAAACGTTATGCAAAAACTCTCTATTATATTAAATTCATAAATGATATTAGTTTTATATATTTTTTTAATTTTAATATTTTATTTCTCCTCATATTTAAATTCGTTTTCAAATAAAAAAACCCATCTTTATTTGTAAAGCATGGCCTGGGGCAGTTTGGTGGATAGTGTGTTTGAATTAAATATGTTCAAACTAATATTCCGAACTAAGCATTCGAAACCTAATAAAAGATGTCGAAACCTTTAACATTCCTCCATTGAATATATTAATATTAATTAACACGTCTATAGCACTTATGAATTTTTTCGAAAACTTTCAACATACATTTCGTGACAATGTTTAGCTTCTGAATGACTTTGTTTTATGACTGCCAATTGCATAACATATCAACTTGCATGAATTATAAATTGATTACTTTTGCATGTTAGATATGAGCCTTTTGACTACTAAAAAAGTAACCAAAACGAGTTTGTAAATGTCAGAAATGTTTCTCTTTTTAATTGCAAATCCTCTTGTACACTTGGAATATTTACATAATGCATATATTTAATAATTGTAAATAAAAAGTTAGATTCTTAGAAACAAAATTAGATTATTAGACTCAAAGTTGCTCGATTAGACAGAATATTAGATTATTAGACAGGTAATTTGAAAAGTTAGACATAGACTGTGTAGGCTGATGAGAGTGTGACTAGGGCTCTGGTACTCTAGACCACAGGTTTTGGTTTCGAGTCCTAGTGGTGCCATGAATGTTTGCAGTCGTTCAGAATCCACTTTAAATCTTAAATCCCTATCTAATATGAACAATAGAGCTTTGAGTGTAGGACTGTCAACCCTTCCCTGTAAAAAGAAAAGCATCTCCTATTTCGAAATCTGCCAGTAAGCAGACGGCCTTGGTCCACCATGGGGCTGTTGCGCCAATGAAGAAGACACAGATTCTAGACATTATTCACATAAATAATGTGTTTATTAGACATATTATTGAATATTGAATGGCATCTGAACAGCGTGCATTCTGTTCATTCATATTTATCTAGACCAGGGGTCTCCAAATTTTCCAGCCTTAGGGCCATACTGTTTACTCCAGTAAGTTCCAAGGGCCAAAACCGTTTTAATTTTTCTGCCATTATCTATAATTTCTAGAATAGTCGCCGAGTCAATTCAATTATTTGTTAGTTGTTAAGTTAAATTTTCTGCTTATTATGCTTGTCATTACTCTTTATGTAGCAAGTGAATAAAATTGAGTTATTATCATTCTGTGTTTTTTTATCCAACTTATTACAGCAACAATAAGCTATTCGCTGTCGCGGGCCGGATGGATGGCGGGCCGGATTTGCCCCGCGGGCCGTAGTTTGGAGACCCCTGATCTAGACCAACAGTGATAACGTGGGCAGCTAACTTAAGATTCAGGATCGAATAAACTGACAGACTCCATTGCACTCACTGTTTTAAGAAATCAAGAGACACTTTGATGATTGTGACAGCGCTTAAAAGTATCTTGTATCGACATCTATACTGTCTGATGGGAGTTTAACAGAACTTCTCCTATGCGGCTCTCAAATGTGAGGTACTCGTGAATAAAAACTCATCTGTGGATTGTTTGTGGTATTGAAAGTATGACCCAAGATTCACTGACCCAAGTGAAACAGCTACATTTTCCTCATTTTGCATTTTTGTTATTGATGTTACATTTCACTGATCACACATGATTGCAAATACTACATTTGCAATCGTGTCTTCTTTTGCAACACGATTGCAAATGTAAATTGATATTATGAAGATTTATTTAGTATTTTTTTGTACGTATTTCTTGCATGCATTGGCATAATATAAAATATTTTGGTTTCAGGATGGTTAAGGTATAGGTATTTGGGTCAGTTTGATTTTTTGTTTATTTATCCACTAGCCAGTGAGATCTTTACGCAAAAATTATTTTAGATTCCAGCGCCAGTATAGGTTCCAGCTCTAGAACATAGTGCCGTATGTGGACTTTTGAGTCATATTCTATATAACCGAGATTTACATTAACACTATACATTTCACTTAAATTCAGTGATAAAATTAAAATATGATATATAAATTTGAAATAATTTTCAGTAATTATTACACATATTTCATATAGAGAAAACTGCATCGAATTAAAAAAATTTCAAACTATACTGAAAGAAGTTAATTAGTTAGAAATAGATTTTTTTTTTTTTTTTTAAATAGAACAATTTAATATCAACTATTATATAACACTATAAAATTGAAAAAAACGATTCTAAAATCATGTGCTTATTTTTTAAATATTTAAGATTAAAATAAATGTTTCATTTTTTAATATATACAATTAATAAAAAATGCATTTACATTAGACGGAATTTTATCTTTAACAACATTTTAAGCCAACGGCCATACCATGCTGAATGTACCGGTTCTCGTAAGATCACCGAAGTCAAGCATCATTGGGCGCGGTCAGTACTTGGGTGGGTGACCACCTGGGAACACCGCGTGCCATTGACATTCACAAATTTGGGACCTGAAGGGCCGAGTGTCTAGTGCTCGGTACCACATGTTTCGGGTTCGAATCCCGGCAATGCCATGGATATCTGTAGTGGTTCGGAATCCACTTTAAGCCGTAGGTCCCGGTCTCCTATGACTGTAAGAGAGTGACGGAGCCAAAGTCAGACTTCTATCTACGGGTGCTCTATCACAACAGAAGCTGCTTCCTTCCCCTTCAATAATGAGTACGTATGGGCTCTTGGGCTTGGCCAGCCAAGTGGGATAAGGAACAACAACAACAACGACAACATTTTAAAGAACAAAAAAATTTAAACGTATAAAAAAAGAAAATTGTATCTTTTTAATTATTACATTTTAGTGTGTTATTCTCACATATAATTTAATAATTCTGGAAAAAAATATGATTCTTTTTACCCATAAAATATATGCTTATTATTTAGGGGTGAGGGGTTTTCGTGCCCTTGATCACTTTCAATTTTGATTTTAAATTTCTTTCACTTATTTTTTTTTATACATTACACAATAATTGAATAGTCAATAAATAATTTAGTCATAAATCCATAATATCTATAAAATCCATATAAATAAAAATGTTAGTATTTTTTTAATCTATGTTAATAAAAATACTTCATGAATTCGAATATATTTTAATAACTTAAATATCTCAGTTTTTTTAATATAAAAATAAGAATAAAGAAAATAAAAATAATTGTCATCTGCTGGGCCTATGTACCGGTTGCTCATAAAATTTAGAATTTAATGTAAAAACAAAAGTCATAACAGCAATCTTAAAAATAAACACTACACAAAAAATACAAAAATCAGAACGGTTTTTTTTTAAAATCTAATTTTTACTTTGAAATAAAACTATCTTTACTTTCACAGGTAAATCTTTTAAAACAATGTTACATTAATTTTTCTTCTGAATTATTTTTTGCTGAATTATTTCATAACTAAATAAAAATAATTGCAATCTGCTGGGCCTATATACAGGTTACTCATAAAATTTAGAATTTAATGTAAGAAAGAAACTCATAATAACAATCTTAAAAAACAGAAACTACAAAAAAAAAAAAAAATTCGAAATTTTTTTTTTAAATCTAATTTTCACTTTGTAATAAAATGTTCTTTGCTTTCACAGGAAATTCTTTTAAAATAATTTTACATAAATTTTTCTTCTGAATTATTTTTTTGACTAAATTATTTATTGACTATTCAATTATTGTTAATTTATTATTAATTAATTATTAATTAATTGTTATTGTTAATTAATTATTTTTATTATATTCAAGTTATATAATAAAATAAATAAAATATAAATATAAATATTTATATTTTATTTATTTTATTATATAACTTGTCAATATATTTATATTAGGATTTATACAATATAATCATATTTACATGGATATATAAAATGAATGCTATAGATTATTTAAGATACGATGGCACGTGTTTAACGTAAGATAAATAAAAGAAAAAAATGCTGAGTTTTAATTTAAAATTAATAAATGCGGTATTCTTATTCTGACTGACACCTTATTTTAATCAAAAAGCTATCATATTTTAAAATAATAATGTTTTATTTGTACTTAATGTGGTCAAATCTAAAAACAACAATGCAGATAATAACGACAGATAATAATCAACAACATTTACCCAATAGTAAACAAATTCATTAACGCAATTAATGGTGAAGAATTGCCATTATCTATTTAGTTATTTCGTGGAACAAGCTATTCATGATAAGCCTTTCGTGAGAGATACCCACCCTCGCATTCTCTAGGGAAAATATGGATTTTCTCTAAAGAATTCAGGTGTTAAATTATCCATGTTCGTGTTTATAGATGGCTTCTTTTACAAGGTATTACATTCCAATAAAATGCTGGCTGCTTTCATGAATAAAGAAATTTTTTCCTTTACATTGGAAAAAAATTAATGACTGAGTTAAATGTGTTCGATTCTAACAAATCAATTGTGATGCGCATAAACTTGTAATAAAAGTAACTGTCATCACAATTCTCAGTCTATTTGCAATTGAAGAAACGCAACCTGCATTTGTATCTTATATTTGAAAGTTATTTGAACTTGCAATAGCAGAGAAGTTACCAGAATTTTTATCTTATATGTTTGAAAGTTATTTTGACTTGCAGCAGCAGAAACGTTACCTGCATTTGAATCTTATATATTTGAAAGTTATTTTGGCTTGCAATAGCAGAAGAAGAACCAGCCAGCATAAGAACTGTCATCACAATTCTCAGTCTTCTTGCAATAGAAGAAACGTTACCAGCATTTGTATCTTATACATTTGAAAGTTATTTGGTCTTGCAATAGCAGAAAAGTTACCAGAATAAGAACTGTCATGACAATTCTCAGTCTTCTTGCAATAGCAGAAACGTTACCAGCATAAGAACTGTCATCAAAATTCTCGGTCTTCTTGCAATAGCAGAAAGGTTACCAGCATTTGTATCTTATTTATTTGAAAGTTATTTTGACTTGCAAAAGCAGAAACGTTACCAGCATAAGAACTGTCATCAAAATCTTTAGTCTTCTTGCAATAGCAGAAAGGTTACCAGCATTTGTATCTTATTTATTTGAAAGTTATTTTGACTTGCAATAGCAGAAAAGTTACCAGCATTTGTATTTTATATATTTGAAACTTATTTTGACTTGTAGCAGCAGATAGGTTCCCAGCATTTGTATCTTATATATTTGAAAGTTATTTTGACTTGCAATAGCAGAAACGTTACCAGCATAAGAACTGTCATGGCAATTCTCAGTCTTCTTGCAATAGAAGAAACGTTACCAGCATTTGTATCTTATACATTTGAAAGCTATTTGAAGTTACAATAGCAGAGAAGTTACCAGAATTTATATCTTACATGTTTGAAAGTTATTTTGACTTGCAGCAGCAGAAACGTTACCTGCATTTGTATTTTATATATTTGAATCTTATTTTTACTTGTAGCAGCAGATAAGTTCCCAGCATTTGTATCTGATATATTTGAAACTTATTTTGCAGCAGTTCAACCATAAAAAAAAGCATTTGGTATATTATTTCTAGTTAACTTGACGAATAATTGTTAGAAAAGCATTCTTATATTTTGCGGTCTTGAATGTCATTTCTGCAAGTGCAACTGCAGTCTACTGTGTGAAATTCAATAAATTAAAATTGTGCTTTTGAATGAAGATGAATTTCCCGAGATTTATAAGGATTGCTGTGTTGCCCTATCGGCACGTTATCGAGATAAAGGACGGTAACAGGATAGTGGGTGGCTTGGAAGCGAAGATTATCAACCTGCTGTCCAATGTGCTGGGATTCCGGTATCAGATATTCATCTCCAAAGAGATGGCATGGGGTCATCCACTTGAGAATGGAACATGGACCGGACTGATAGGGATGGTCTCGCGCAATGAGTCTGATTTAGGATTTGGATTCACTGCAGTAACGAAAAGCAGATCCAAAGCGGTTGACTTCGTTCCTTACAACGTTGAAGAGAACTCATTCGCTACCAGACTACCTCCCATTTTATCCTCAGCGGGTTCTTTGGCCCATCCTTTCCAGTGGAAAGTGTGGGTGTCCTGCTTCCTCATTGCATTCTTCGCGCCAATCCTGTTCAAATTTGTGATGAGCAACAAGATTCCCTTCCACAGATTGTCCTTGGCGATGATTGGCGGTATGGTGCAAGAAAGCAGCATCTTGAAATTCAAGGCGACAAAATCCAGGTTTCTGATGGGAAGCTGGTTCATTTTCTCAATGTTTTTGTCCTTAAGCTACACAGCAGTGCTCCTGTCTTCTTTGACAGTGCCCCTTCGAGCAGGGGGTGTTCGAAACATCGAGCAGTTGGCAGCAGCTATTTCGGAAGGGAGATTCGAATGCCACGGAATTCGTGGTTCGTCACAGATATTAATTTTAAAAGACAGTTTGAATGATGATATGCGCTTAATTGGACGAAACATCATCGAAAAGGATTGGATGTCTAATAACGAAATCACCAGAATTCCCGAAGACATTGAAGATTCCGTCGCTATACTGGGATCCAAAACTTTTTTCCACTTTGCCTACGGAGAAGAACGCTTTTCTACCAAGTATATTTTTGAGGAAACGGTCTCATACTGGAATGTCGGCATTCTTGTAAACAAAGGATTCTGCTGTAAGACAAGACTTGCGACCGTAGTCTCTAGATTTAGAGAAACTGGAATAATTCGCAGACTATATAATGACATGCAGTTCGAAACTCGCCGTGGTACAGATTCAGAAGCCTCTCGAAATTCTGTTCTGTCTATGAATGATTTGATGGGTTTGTTTGTTTTACTTGGAGTTGGACACATCGCTGCCTCAGTTGTTTTGATTTGTGAGAAAGTATATTATAAATTTGTATGCTTTTAATATACTTTGCCGCAAATTATATGTTTTCGTATAAATTATGGCAATTTATTGTATTGTTACACAGCAAACAAATTGTTGAAATGTCATAATATGAAATCAAACTTAAAAATTCAAAAACTTTAAAAAAAAATTTTAAAAAAAACTCGAACTGAAAAACTTCAAAATTTAAATGTCCTTTGTACATACGAAATTACCGTTTTTAGTGAAACTAGTATAGAATTTCTCAGCTATAAAAGATGTTCGAAAAGGATCGATAACATTGAAGCGTAAATCAGGCATATCAAAATAAATGAGTTTTACATGAGAAGAAATGTGTGCGCACTAGCGATGTATAAGAAATTACATATGAATGAATGGGGTACGATTTATAAAAACTGTTTGTGATTCATTCCTTTTAGTTATTCCATTTTTTATGTGATACTTTATGTACTCCCTTATTGAATCTTGTTTTTAATATTAAAATAAAAATAGATTTTCACTCTGTTTTGTCAATCCAGTATCATTTCTTCATATGCCTATAAACATGAAATTAAGCACTTCTTAAATAAATGTATGAGATATAAATTTGTCTATAAAATTGATTATACTATAAATCCTATCACAAAAAGGTCTTTACAATTACAGAAAGTAGGTCGCAGTGTCTTATAGATCTTACTGTTACGAGGAGTAAAAACATATCTATAAAACTTTATCTATGAATGTTTTGGCAATAAAAACCTCAGTGTATTAACAGTGAACCTCTTCTAAGATAAGAAAAATAAAGAAATTTAAAAATATATCACTACAATTACATATTTTCATTGCATCTAATAACTTTCAAACTCGTAAATATTAATCGATATACAATTTCAAATTTCAATTTTACAGTAATGTTATAGCTCATTTATGTTCAGGGCGATATCGCCTTTTTATTTTATTTTAAAGTCTAGTATTGACAATTTTATATGCAATGGCGCAGAAATATAATTTACGAAAATATAATAATTTTACGTCCATTTAATAAATGTTTTAGAAAGAGACGAACGAATTATCCGTCCTAGAAACCATTACTCCTAAAATTATATAACCTAAAATATACTAAAATACATATCTTAAAATGTGTAATAAATATGTAAAATATATAACCTAAACTAATAACTAAAATATATATCTAACTTCCTTTTAAACAGTAAGATTTTGTAATCCATAGACAGAGTGCTATCCTAATATTTCTATACAATACCAAGCAATGCTTTCAAATAAAATTTATGACCATTGTTCATTCTTTTTGTATTATATACCTTTCTGATATTATATATCTATTATGCTTATGTTTGTTATATATTGTTATATAATATTTTTACCCATATTATTTCAATGTCTTTCTATAATTCAATAATTGAAAGTTATTTAATTCAAATTTTTTATATAATTTTTTACCTTCTTAGCTTTTTTAATTGTTAGGGAGACACATAGCCATGAATTCAAGGTTTAAGTTGGAAGTTAATTAAAATAAACATGTAGTGTGCAGGTTGGCCAACCAGATTGGAACTGGGTGTGATTGGGTTGAGATATTTGAGGCACAAGTTTGAAAACTCACAGCTTTATGTACACACGCACAAATACCCCACACATGCAATTAAAGACATACAATATTTAGTTTGATTTGATTTGCCGCTCTATTGTTATTTTTTGCACACTTTTAGGCTAATTAGATCGGGACCTATAGTTTAACGTGGATGCCGAACCACTAACAAACATCCATATCACTACATTCAGAATTTGAACCTGAAGTCTATGGTACCAAAGGGCAGATCGCTAGCTAATTGGCCACCAGACAGCCCATGCAATATTTAAAGACAGATAATTATAGATTCATGAATGGACTCCACTTCTAAGTCGAAAATCAGAAACTCAGATACGCGCAGGGTGCTCCAAATATACTTCCTCTCTTGATGAGAATCTGTTGACCAACTGACCATTTCTCCTGAACACCACGGGGGTCCTCTTGTCCATGAGTAGGAGGAAGCACGGTTACAAAGCTTATATATGCACCAATTTTTCGGGGATAGACATTTTCAATTAATATAGATCATGTGATTTCAGTAACGACAGCAATGCATTTAAAAATACTCACAGTAAAACGCTATATTTAAAAGTTCGTACTGCTTAAATTTCAGAAAGTTCTCATGAAGAAATCCATTTTGTGGCAACCAAGTATGTTGTGAGCGCATATTCTTGAGCATATTTGTCATGCTTCACAAGGAAATAATCTGAAATCATATGCATTCAGTTATAAAAAAATATTTTTATTATTTATAGATATTTAAATATGTATTTAACTCTATGTCTTTGGTTTAGTTATATAGTTAATAAATAATTTTATTTGTAACATAATGAAAATTAAATAAATTAATAAAAGGAAAGAAAATGAAATGAATGATGCATTTGTTTGAAAAATGCCAAACAGTCAAATGTGTCTATTTAACATTTTAATATTTCTGCAATTAAAATGCAATTAAAAATATACATGTTCACCCATAGAGACTTCCTCATCTTAATACCTCATCTGAGGAGGACTACATTATAGATAGTTGAGAGCAATTTCAAAATGAAACTTATTTTAAGTAATTTCATTAAATATATTCTAATTATTCCATAAAATATTTGACTTGCCTTGTCTTGATCACTAAAAGAGCTGGTATTTGCCTTAAGGTAATAAATAAACAAATGAATAAACAGGTAGTTATCAAAATAAAGGAAATAACCGTGAGTAAATATTGCATTCAAGAATAAGCATCTAAAAGAAAGGTGTCTAAAATCATGAGAGCGTACACATAGCGCAGCGAGACAAGCTCGGCAAAACAAAATAGTGGACGAAAGGAGAAGTTGAGTGAAACGGGTATTGAAGAGGATTGTAATGTCTAAACAGAAAACAACGAGTGGCTAGCGCTCTGGCTCTCGGTAGCACAGGTTTAGGGTTCGAGTCCCGGCAGTACCACGATTGTTTGTAGTGGTTCGGAGTCCACTTTAAACAGTAGGTCCTAGTCTGTTAAACCCTCGTGAGCAGAAGATGACCGTAGAGCGATAAATCAAAACAGAAAACAACAGCAGCCAAAGTGACCTCAAAGCTCAATCAGCATTTTCTTCAGTGTCAATAATTATAGTAAGGAGCCACCTTCATAAACAGGACATTTATAGCTCAGAATTCAAATCCCAAGATATTTATCACATCTGTCAATGCCAAACGTCGTCTATGGTAGTGTTACAACCACAAAACCAGCTCGATTGTAAGTAGAAGATAGTTATAAGGTCAAACGAATCATCTTTCACAATAGGAAGGGGGCATGTTTGGAGGACATCTGCACAAGCGTATGATCGTGATTGCCTCCTTCCAGCTGTCACGCCTGGAGGTGAATCTGGCATGGTAGGGGCAACCATTTCATGGTTTTCTGCTTAATCGTAACCCTGAAAAGTACGACCACTGGGGAGAAGTTTTAGCTGACCCTGTTCATCCCATGATGCAAACTTAATTTCCTGCAAGAGATTGAAATTTACAGGATGGTGATGTTCCCATTCATGCAGCGGGATCATCATGGTTTGATGGACACGGATAAAGTGAAACATCTATCTTAGCTCGCACAGTCCCCGACCTCGATATCATATAATCGTTATGGTCTATTTCAGAGCGATCCATCCGGAATCGTTATCCTGTACCGGCATTTCTCCCGGAACTTTCCCAATATCTCCATGAAGAACGGTTCAATGTTTCTCTAAATACTATTCGGCCCTTGTATGATTCGATTCCAAGGCGAATCGAAGCTGGAAGCTGTATTACATGTCAAAGTAGGTTCCACACCGTATTAGTAAAGGATTTTTAATAACTTTAGGTGTTTCCCTTATTTTAATAACTACTTGTACTATAGACGAGATCCTGGTATTTTACTGACAAAAAAAGTCCCTGTCTCGGCAAACAATTAAATATTGGATAAAATAATGCCATATATGTAAACAATTTTATTAACTCGATCTTCTATCAAAAATGCAGGTCCTTAAAAAATTACCTATTAAAGGACCCTTTAATTGGCATATGAAGGGGTTGACCAATAAAAAAATCAATGATTGGAACGTCTGTGTATATCTATTGTAAATTACAGTGAATGTCATTTTTTTTGAAGAAAGAAAATAAATTCTATATATTGATAATCTTTCTTTGCTTACATGTTATAGAAATAGATTTTGTTAAGTAGAACAATATTTCTATTGGTAAATTGAAGGTTTTTACAGATATGTATGACATGAACGATTCGGTTTAAAAACTATTTTAATAAGTTATTGATGAACATATAAAATATACAAGAATTGCTGGACACGCAACAATAACGTGTTAAAAAAAGAACAAGAAGACATAGAAATAAAAATTCATGAATAATTCAGATGTTATTACTTATAGTGCACCCAATACGTACTCGATTTTGCTGTATAGTGTGAAATACCTGAAGATTTATCATAGCCGATATCTTGCAAATTTAATTTCCTTATATTTTGCATGGGAGATGCACAAATTGTTCTCCATATCTTCTTATAACGATTTTATTTTTTAAAAAATATATAACTTGTGGAATATTTTTTTTCAAAATTTTGATGAACAAACAAAACATGTTGTTGTTGTGACTAATCCCAAGTGTCCAGCTGCACGGGTCAGACATCCCATGAGTAGTCTACTCATCGATGGAATTAAAGGAAGGAAAGCTTCTGTTGTGATGGAGCACTCGTAGATGGAAATCTAACTTGGCTCCGAGTCGTTGCAGAAATAGGACAGGGCCTTCCAGGAAGACATTTAAGGAGAACTATCCCGCATTTGCGTACCGTACGGGTTTGGTTTGTCGCTCTACGGTCATTTTTTGCCCACTTTAGGCTAATTAGACCGCGATCTACAGTTTAACGCGGATTCCGAATCACTAACAAACATCAGTGCCATCGCCAAGATTCGAACTTGAAGCCTATGGTATCAAAGGCCAGACTGCTAGACAACTGGCAGTCAGGCCGCGCGTATCGTATGGGAGAAAAACCCAGAAAACTCTCACCAGGTAGTCCGACTAACGAGACAATAAGCGTCATCGAATCCCATCGTTTTCAAAACAGTGTCAACAACAATGTTGCCAGCGGATTGAACCTCATCACTAATGCTCACCAGCGGCATACACAACCATTGAGCCACGAGTCAGGCATAATAACGTAAAACATGCTAATGTTACAATTTAATCAAACGTAAACATTTCAATGTTAGAAAAAAATATTTTATTCATTACCTTTCTTTTTGAAAATTGAAAAAAAAAAAAAATTTATTTTCTGCATTATTATTTGTTTATTATCCTAACAAAAGCATCCTTTATTCTATTAGTTAAGAAAGCATTAGGTTTGGTATAAAAAAAGTTTTTGTTTCATCTGATTTTTTTTTTTTTTTTTTTTTTTTCTCTTATCAATGTAACAACCAATTAGAGATTGTTATTAATTTAGTTAATTGAAAGCAGACGTTCCTAACGTTTTTCCTTTGTTTTTTCGTCATTTTCTTTTTAGCACAGATTTCTCAATCAACAGCATTTGCTAGTAATGACTGGGAACAAGGTTTTGTTTCATTTGTTTGAATGTTTTTAGAGAAGTTTCCCTCGTGAGGTACTAAGATTCCTTTAGTTGGGTGACAAGAGAAATTATTTTTATGAATATTTATCCCAGCAGTGCCATGGATATTTGTAATGGTTCTTTTTAAACCGTAGGCCCCATACAAATATGAGAGCAAGGCTATAACCCTACCCTGTGAAAAAAAAGAAAACTTCTTCTGAAATTTACAGGTAAGCAGAGACGGCCTTAAACCACCATGAAGCTGTTGCAGCAATGTAGAAGAATATACAGCTGTATAAATTGGGAAATACTTTTAAAAAGCTTACTGACTCATCTGACTATCTAAAAATAAGTAAAGAGATTTCTCCCAGTCAGTAAATGCTAAATAATTATGCTAGTTTAAAAATAACCTTTTTTATCATCGTAAACATTCACGTACAAGATATGCGGATTACTATTAATAATTTAGGTATTTTAGCTACTTTTTCAATTCCTTCTATTTGCTCACACTCTCCCTATATATATATTGTTCAAATTTTCAATCGTTCATAAAATACTTTTTATTCATCCACTCAACTTCAAATACATTTTTTTCAACTTGTAGTGGACGACACTTGATGTGAATACGGTTTTTTCAAATAGTAATTCACTCATTAAATTTAATTAATTAATTTTAGTTTTTTTTAGATTTAAGTTGCATGTATCTATCAATAGATGGCGCCAGATAAACTTAAAAAAATGAATGAAGATTATTTATAAAGAACTTTCTGCAATAGAGTGAAAAAAAAAGTAGGAATTGACTTAAAAAATTTTTTTGTATTACTTGTTATTATATTCAATTATGACAAAAACAGTCTTTTAATGAAATCAATATTATAGTAAATATTGTTTAACGTAAATATAATGGTAAAATTGAAGGAGGTAATACTTTTAACCCTTTCATTAATATTTATTTTCGTTTTATTGAAATCCTTAAAAGAAATATTTATTTTCAAACATAATTTGGATGTTCCTTTCCTTAACCTAGTGTGATTAATTATAAGTTTATAAATGAATTAAAAATCTTTAAAGAAGATTATCTCCTAATTCTTTTAATTAGAATTCGTTGACACTCTATAATTCCCCTTTCTTTTTTGCATTAAATGAGTCATGCTTAAGTAAGGTATTTAAATAAATGGAAGACTTAATTTTATATCCTGGATAAATGTATAGCTAAATATTTTTTTTTACAAAAGAAGTAAATATATTTAAATTATGAGAGTTCATGTAGTTCATGGACTTTTACATGTATTGTCAAACCAAAAAACTAAATTTAAGAGGAAATTCTCATTTATCTTTTATTAATTTGCATGTTAGGATTTATTCCTAGTTTACATAATTTGTCTTTCACTACACAATTAACCATATCCTTGAAATCTGGATTAAATTTTTGAACCATTTTCTAATACTTACGAAGAAACATAAAGAACATTGGAAGTAGTAATTTTGATGGACATTTATTCGATTCATAATATTTAAGCAAATGGTTTGCTAAAAATTAATTATGTGCAGCTATTATGACATGTTATTATTATGTTAATTATTACTTAAACACTTTTTAATTAATTAAATTAAATGGTGATAAAACTCTAGCTGAAAAGAAGAAAATTCATTCTGGAATGTTATTTTCTTTTAAATTTTTATAAAGAAAGAAAACAGTGCCTTAACCGAGGACAGAAAATAATTGCGGAAAGATTTTTTATGGAGTTTGAATGGCCGAGTGTCTAGCTGTCGGTGCCACAGGTTTTGGGTTCGAGTCCCGGCAATGTCATGGATGTTTGTAGTGGTTCGGAATCCACTTTAAACTGTTGGTCCCGGTCTAATAGGATCGTAGAATGTTGTCTTGAGATTTAGTCAGTCTTCAGCCCTCGTGGTTCCTCTCTAAAGTGAAGCTGTATTGCCCTTAGCCATGGACCTGTCGCCTGCGACGGGGTCTTCTGGACCTGGTGTAGGCTTTCCTGCACCAGGGGAATTAGTAACAACAACATATTTTTTATTATGAAAAGCCGAAACCTCTTAGTGGACAGTACATTGGATTACAATAAGCACCAAATCCTACAAGTCTGGCAAACCGAAAAATTTCGAGTTCTGTGCCGGAGTTATGCACTATAAATACATAGACTGGAATTTCTATATATTCAATGGGGTTGAGGAAGAAGAGTAGAAACACCTCCAGGTGTCATTCTTGGGTATGTGTGGAGGCAGTGGTGCACATTGAGTAACATTTAATTTGCTGTATATCTACTGTCTCTGTGGTGAATGAACTGATTAAAATGCTCGGCATTCCAAAACAACAATTTGTGATAATGCTTTTAAGACAGAATTAGGCAAACCCTTGGCAACATCCATTTACAAACCCTTAGTCAACATCCCTTGTTATATTTCAAACCTGGTCGGTTGTCGGGCTGTGCCACTCGGTGCTATAAGTTTCGAGTTGGAGTCCCGGTGGTGCCATGGATATTTACAGTGGTTCGGAATCCACCTTAAACCATGTTAGTTCCGGTCTAATATGACTGCAGAGCGTCGGACGTAGGGCTGACATCACAACCCCTTAAAAAAACATCTCCTGTCTCGAAATCTACCAGTAGACAGATAGCCTTGCCCTCTATAAGGCTGTTGCGGCAATGAAGAAGAATATTCTTGTGAAATATGTGATGGCTGTTCTACTACCTCCACCTCTAAATGTTATTAAAATCGTTTTATTCGGTATTATTGGATTTGTTTACCGACCTCAAAATTACTGCGGATCCCCGTTCGTGATATATATAGAATGGAAAAAAAGTAACGATTTCAATTGAACGGTACAGGGTAAGAATTCCTTATTATTGAAATTGAGTTGATTTAAATCCAACATGTTAGACGCTGAAGTAAAAAAAAATTGACAGTGATTAACAAACTTAATTAACAATGTTAATTAAATTTCTGGAACTCGAGAGATTTTTCCATTACGGAAATCGAGAATTTTAGTGCAATAGATTTAGTATATTCATTAGATTTAGTATATTCATTTAGTATATCAATGTCATAAATAGTATATTCATTTGTGTCAAAATTTCCACAAATTTTAAAGTTACAGGAAAGGGGCTATCTATAAAATTACAATCATTTCATTCGTAAACTGAATATCAAATCAACTCTATTAAGTATTGGTTATTTAAATTCATATTCCGACCAACAGAAGTTGCCAGGATCAAAAAAGGTGGAGATTCCTTTTTTTTTTAACTAGTTATTTATTTCTAAATGATAAAAGTGAAAAAAATTTTTGTATGATTACGGTTGAAAAAAAAATTTTTTTTTTGAGAAAAAAATACTTTTTTAACAATTTTTTTTTTCCATTTTAGAAAGGAATTCTATAAAAGATTAATTATTTATCATTTTAGTTCTTTTAATACGATAATTTCCAATTTTCAATTGAAAGTAATTTGCATACGAAAATTGTGTTAAGTGGAATGAATAAAGACAGCTAAATTGGATTAAATTGAAATAATTTGACAGCAATATTTCGAATAATCATATAATTATTTATTGGAGTCTTTAAAAAATGATTTATTATGATTTGAAGTTTATTCGTTAGTCATTCACTTTCTATTAATTTATTGTTATTTTTATAATAAATTTATATTTTTAAATTATGTTTTCATAAATTCTACAAATATTTTATTCGCTTCTTTTATAACTAGGCTCTAAAAAATTGCAAAAATGATGTAATTCTTTCATTTTTCCAAATATTCTTATTAATGTTTACAATTTGTTCTTGTGATGCCCGCAGTTTTCATTAAAATTTTTATTGCGTTTTTTTACTTCAGTTTTATTTTTTATTTTATTTATTTTTTCTATATTTTAGTTTCAGTCAAAGTATTTATTTATTTAATGTTTATATAATATTCGTGTCATATTGTCTTGTTTTATATTTCTAAAATGATAGGAGATTAACAAATACAATTAAATGAGATATTATAATAATTTTTCTTTTGAAACTCTAAATTCGAATTTTGTAATGTTTTATCAACAGAGTGTGCTTTATTAACAAACAATCATAAAAATGTAAGTATTTTTATAATTATTTTAATGTAATCTGCATAATTACAGACCATGAATACAAGTAGGCATTGAAAAATATATTTTAAATACTCAAGGGAAGAATTTTTAAAACAATTATTAAGTGATTCACTTCAATATATTTAAAATAAAGAAACCATGAAATATATGTTTATAATGCAAAAAGTAAAATTTTATTTTACTTTATAACAGAATAAGCATTAAATGCTACCGCTTGTTAGTTAACGCAATTAGCTTTTGATGCAGTGAAACATTCCTAAACACATTATCTGAAAGTCCCGATTATTCCTGCTGGGCGTAAACATGATAAATCCGTAATCCGGAAAAGTTCTATGTTAGATGTTAGGAAAAAGAGTTAAGAAAAATCACTTCAGTACTCTAGTTTGTTTTGTCGCTCTATAACCATTTTTTACACATTTTAAGGCTAATTAGACCAGGAACTACAGTTTAAACGTGGATTCCAAACTCCTAACAAACATCCAAGCCACCATCTGGATTCAAAACCTGTGGTACCAATGGCCAGAGCTCTAGCCAATTGGCCATCAGGCCGCTCAGAGCTCTAGTGGTATTGCTTCAAATTGTGATGGCATTAGAAACAAAAATTGGTTTACTAAACTGGTATTTTAATTGTAAATTGATCAATAAACTGCTTAGTGAATGAACAACTCTAAAAATTCTAATGGATACTACACATTATTTATTGCGTTAATAAATTAGCTATAAAATATTCTTAACTTATTTCGAAAGTTATTTATTTTTCTGGTAAACGATATCCACTTAAACAAATTGAGGAGCTCTTTTTGATGAATATTAGTTTTAATTCATAGTAAATTCGAAAATTTTTTGTTTCTAATGTAAAATGATATTTTAATTATAGGAACAGTGATTAGATAGAATAGCATGTTAACTTTTCCAAAGCTAAAAGCTTTTAACTAAAACTTTTTGAAATTTTTTTTTTTTTTTTAATTTTCTATCTAAATTTATTTATAAATTTGAACTGAAATTAACGGCATCCATATTAGATATTCTACATAACTTTAGGCAATAAATAATCTAATTATAGTATTATAAAAAAATAAAGAGGAATTTTATGATTAGCTAGATAAATAATTTTCTTTAATGATATATAAAAACTTTTAAAAATAAAATTTTAAAATTTTGTAAACCATTAATATAGATTAGAAGGATTACGTTTACTAATCGTAATATTTTATTTATAACTTTTAGAGTTGTTATTCTACACTATTCAATAAAAAAATGCAATAATTTATACAACAAGTGATTTAAAAAGCAATTTACGGCAATTTAATTATCGCTTAAGTGTTATTTTAAACTATATATTTCACAGAGAAGGGCCTGAATGGCCGAGTGGCTAGCGCTCTGGCGCTAGGTACCACAGATTTCGGGTTCGAGTCCTGGCGGTGCCATGGATGTTTGTAGTGGTTCGGAATCCACTTTAAACCGCAGGTCCCGGTCTTAATAGGATAGTAGAGAGTTGCGGGGGCATTGTTATCCCGCGTCCGTATCTTCAAGTTACACGCGCCCCCTGGGTAATGCAAAGTGGGTAACGTCTGTGCAGCGCTTGCCTTAAGGCATCCAAGATCAAGCTGTCTAATTGTTTGCCAGCTGCAAAAAAAAAAAAAAAAAAAAATATATCACAAAGAATGTAAAACATTTTTTTTATCTAAATTTTTATTCTATAAATATTGTATACCGGCACATAAATCTTTTACAATATTACTTAAAGAGTTTTTAAAAATTGAAAGCTGTGAAAATTGTTTGACGAAGTACAAGATGCAGAAAAATGTTTTTTAATGGAAATTTCGGTAGAAATTCATCTACTGGTGCAACTAAATTATAAAAGCCGTTTACACCAGAGCTATTTTCAGAACTGCTTCTTAACATGCATCCATCCGAAACTCTTCAGTTCATTCCATTATGCAAAAGTTTTGAAAACTTCATAAAACTATTTGCTCTGGAAACTTTTAATTATTCACTCTCATGGCGTGTCTCGTATTTCACTGTAAGAGAATGAAAATTTAAAATAAAGTAAGGAAAGAGGAGGCATCGTGAGGCTGCCATTTAGAAAAGCATTATTTAATGGGATACATGCAAAGAATAACTAATGCATAAGTAGGAAACCTCAAAGGATTACTAGCATAAAAGATTGTAATTAGGTTGTGGATTATGTCTGGAGAGATAGTGGATTTTTATTTTTATTGGTTTGTTATTAACGGGATTCAAGATTTTATTCCGTAGCAGACAGTAGTTCTGAAATTCGTCTTCAACAGTTTGAATTAGGGAGAGGCGAAATTTAACTCCGAATGGTTGAAAGGAAATTCGACTTATTTGATATAAAAAGTTCTTGTCTAAATTTTTAAATTTTTAAATTTTTGCAAATTTCCAACTCAAAGTTTTGATCAATTCAACCTAACTAATTCGATACTAAAACAGCAGATATTCAGCAGATGCAAAGCTATAAAGGAGGCACCTTAGTGAGTCGCGTAGTGTCCCCCCCAAAAAAAAAAAAATTCTGTCAACATTTGACTTTGCTATTACAGTTTCAAATCTAAGAATTTCTAGTACGGAAATCCAAGAGCAAACTCCTAGGCTTCTGAGAAGATTATTAACATTTATTCTTCCAGAATTAACAGAAAAGGGTATTTCCATTTTAAAATTACTATTGTTAAGTTTCATTTATTTGGATATCGCCTAAAAAAAAACTCTTTATATTTTATATTTATTTTGTTATTTTGTTTTGCTAAAAATTGATGACCTCGCATTACAAGCATACAGAGAATCTCACCCGTGAATGGCTACTCTACAATGCTCCTCGGCAATTAAAAACCCCACCTCAATCGCCTGACATAAATCCAATTGGAAATTTATGGCACCTGCTGGATCTAGAAATCAAGAAACATAAAATTTCAAGTAAAGACGACCTCAAACGTTTACTCTTGCAAGAGAGGCACAAAATTCCCAACAGTACAACAAAGAGCTCAGTTTCCTCTATGAGAAATAGATTACAAGCTGTTATAGATGCAGAAGGTATGCATACAAAGTACTAAACATATACTGATTTTGTTTTCGCTCATAATTTTGTCAATTTCATAATTTTGCCAATACTTTTTTTTATCATGTAAATTTTGGATTTCTCGTAGATTTTGACTAAAAAAATATTTAACTGAAAATTTCGTTATATTTGTTTGTCTTTTCTCCTTCTGTAATCGCTATGTTAAAATAAAATTTGTAAACATACTTAGTTAGCAAATATGATCATTTATAGGCAATTGCCAATACTTTTTTTATCCACTGTGTGTTATAATCGGCCAACTGTCGTCCATGTGAGGATAAGAATATGTTGCATTCCAATGGATTTTTATGAGTAATTGCTTGCATCTATATGACGCATAACATTTCTACCAATAATTCGGGCGCTTTTAATGTTGTAACTGCAAAGGACGTCTACAGAAGAATCGAAACAAAGCCTTCCTGTATATTATTTTGTTTTACTGAGTATTGAGGAACCTCGCATTCTATTTAAGAATGATCGTCCCATCGTCGGATTGGCAATGATAGGATTATATTGTATTCCAATAGATTTTTACGATTAACTGCTTGCATCTACGAGTTGTATAAAAACTTCTACCAATAATCCGGAATGAGGACCTCTGAATGTTGCGACTGCAAAGGACGCCACCTGCAGAATCAAAACACAACCTTCCTTCACGTTATTTTGTTTCAATGAACATTGCTGAACCTCGCATTCAACTTAAGGGCGCCATAATCGGAGAAATATATTGCATTACAATGGATTTTTATAAGTAACTGCTTGTCTCTATGAGTCGTATAAAAATTCCACTGTCAACCCTTGCGCTCTGAAATCTGTGATTGCAAATGATCCGAAACACTCCCCCTCCACATGAAGTCTACTACTACTACACCACACCACACCACACCACACCACACCACAACACTGTGCCTATTGCTCCCTTACAGTTTGGAAAGTGATATGGGTGAGAAGAAGTCTGATTGGGCTCTGTGACGCTTTACGGTTATATGGTACCGGGACCTACCGTTTATAGTGGATTTCGAATCAAATATCCATGGTACCGCAGGGATTTACAAATACCATGGATATCCATTACCATAGATTTTTTTCCAATAACCATCGCACCGCCAGGATTCGAATCCAGAACGCTAGCCACTCAGCCATCAGGCGAACCCTGACTATCAATGTGAGACACTTATTCTCATGTTATCACAATCTGTATCGAGCCTCCTTGTTTCTATCAGTGATTACAATGGAAGCCACCAGCGGATTTTAACCTTGGCGAATGGATAATTCGTGGTCGTTCATGGTAATTGCGATGCTATTTAAAAGGACGTGAATCGTCAATCTACGAAATTTATAAATTGTGAACAGATTTTCAACCTAAATATTCAGTTATATCCTAATTGAATTCCAAATATAACCCAGAAAATAGTGTTCCCTTTATCAACAATGCAGGATTGCAGAATTACTCCGAAGTCTTCGAATGCGATGCAAATTGATCTAGTCTTCGAGAATTAAATGCAATTACTTCCTCCGTGATCGTTTAAACGTGCTAATATTTACTGCTCCGGAAGCTCATTTCTGATTTAACTAGTAAATTCTCGTTAATCTCCAGTAATGTAAGTCAAATAGGAAACACTGTGTAGATAACGGGAATATCTGCAAGCTTCATCCTTGATTGCGGAATATATTTTGGTATTTTATGAAGCTTTAATTTGTACAAAGTAAGCTAGACTGTTACCTTTATGGAGAGCGTAGTTCAAGCTTTCTGATTAGCATAAGTATATATGAATGGAGGATTCGAAATTAAATGAAGAACAGGTATTTACAGTAATAAGATTGATTGTGGTTGTATAAAACAAATTGCTTAACTTTTGAATTTATGTTCAATATTGTGAACCTGTGAACAACGTGATGACTTTTTAACTAAACGAGTCAAAATTTGAAATTTGATAAGCGAACCCTAATCTAGGATTTCGTGTCTATGTCAGAGGTAGGAAGATAAATCAGTAGACCAGAAATTAAATTTTAATTGAATGTTCTTTTGTTTTATGGTAATTGTTGTGTGATTAAATTTTTATATTTTATATGTAAGTAATATTTCATAATGGTTATTTTTAGTATGTAAATTTTTTTTATATACAGAAGATTATAGTTAAAGCCCTACATTTAAAATGCTGTAAAAAAGAACCACTCTTCACAATATGTTCAAATTTCAACACAACATACTTGAAGAACAGGTAAACGGAACAGCATAAAAAAAAAGTTACAAAGTGTATTAATAGTTGGCGCTGTAAGCGGCATAAAGAATTCTGCTGCCACTGATATTTTGAATCGAAATGGCAACGTATTTGGCATGAGTTGCACATTAAACTAATTGTAGTGTTTAATGTGCGGTGTTTTGACGGAAAAAGGACTTGACAGTTGTCACACTATTAGTGGAAAGCCCATCCACCACGGCAAGGCCATACTATACCAAAGTTTGAACAAATAGCTTCAAAGTTTGAAACCAGATAGGTTATGGCGTACGTAAGCCTGTAGTCTGTTTTAAAATTTAAAAATTCTCAGTATATTTCCTCATTTCCACCCCTTAATACCCTTAATTCAACGAGACGGACCGCATTCTAATTTTATAGATCCTTGCGCCCTGAGTGGAATGGTATTTTCAATTTCTTTTCTAAGATCAATATAAAAAGTAAAAAAAAAAAGAAAAAAGAAGAAGTTTAAAGATGGAGGAAAAAATTCCACTGTACCATATGTTTTACAAAAGTTATATTAAGTCTTCCGCACACGCTCTTTGAAAGTAAAAACTTTAAAACTATATTGGCGTCTTTTTTTAAAAAAAAATAACTACTTTGAAATGTGTTTTACAGAACTGCGGGCATCGAGGGGGGCTGTTGCGGAGGAGGAAGAACGAGGAGAACGTTTCGTAATGTTCTGTTCGAGTCAGTGAACGTGACAGTTTCATTTCGCTTACTCGGTTGATTCTATTAAACTAACAACGTCTCCCGAGCAAAAGCAAGGCGACTGTCTAAACCAATTTTGCGCATTCTTTCTCCTGTATGTGTCTATGTGGGCATGCAATTATATGTATGTAAATGTAGTATATGTGTATGTATATATAATATATGTATACATTTATATGTATGTTTATATAATATATGTATATATTTATATGTATGTTTATATAATATATGTATATATTTATATGTATGTTTATATAATATATGTATATATTTATATGTATGTTTATATAATATATGTATATATTTATATGTATGTTTATATAATATATGTATATATTTATATGTATGTTTATATAATGTATGTATATATTTATATGTATGTATATACACATATCTATATATACGTATGTATGTAAATAAGCATATCTATGTATACGTATGTATATATACGCGCATATCTATGTATACGTATGTATGTAATTAAGCATATCTATGTATACGTATGTATGTAATTAAGCATATCTATGTGTACGTATGTATGTAATTAAGCATATCTATGTGTACGTATGTATGTAATTAAGCATATCTATGTATACGTATGTATGCAAATAAGCATATCTATGTATAAGTATGTATGTATATACGCATATCTATGTATACATGTATTTATATATATATATGTATAAGTATGTATGTATGTATACGTATGTATAGTAGGATAAATTTATGTAAGGGTGAAAGTAGATGAATAGCTAGAACAGTATTAAATTACCTCATAATAATGTAAATTACCCCATACTAGCGAGCTTGAAATATCTGCTAAATAAATAACCTTAAATATGAACTTATCATTAAATTTATGTTTTTCATCATTCATATCTAACAGGGCAATCGATTATCTTCTAACAGGACTCCATTTATACGCAGGACATTCTTTTGATGACAATTTAATAATGCAACGTCTCGGTCTTTTAGACGAGTAACAAAATCCACAATGTCTGGATATTGATTGAAATGAAGGAACATAAATAAACGAGGGATTAAATAATAATGGCTGGTCAACATCTTGCGCATCGCCCAAGTGCTTTTGTTTTCACATTGTAATAAATTTATCTGCAAAAGTCTGAATATGAAAGACTGAATCTTTAAAAACTAGAATAAAAATTCTCATTGGATGACGCATGGCCTGACAACATTAAAGCTGCGTTTTAGCCGATTTAATACGAAAAAGTGTAGAAAAAATTATTTTTTTTGTGAAATTTTTTGTGAAAGATTATTAATGAACGAAAATAAAATATATATTATAAATGATTATACTGTACAAACATACATAACATTTGCAACCTCCTTCTGAAATTCTACAGAATGACATTCCGACCTAAAGATTTATTATGGGGCGCAATGGCCGACTGACAAGCGCTCTGGAGCTCGATGCCACAGGTTCCGGGTTCGAGTTCCGATGGTTCCATGGGTGTTTGTAGTGTTTCGAAATCCACTTTAAACCGTAGGTCCCGGTCTATTATGCCTACTACTACTACTACACCACACGACATTACTGTGCCTAGAGCTGAATTGCCCCTTTACAGTTTGGGAATAATGTGGGTGAAAAGAAGTGTGATTGGGCTCTGTGACGCTCTACTATCATTTTGAGGATCGGGACCGATTCACCTTGAATCTCTTCAATCCACTCAAAACGATGTCCCCAGAGTGGTCTTTTGAGTTTAAGGAATAACCAAAAGTCACACGGTGTGAATACGGTGGATGTTAAACGATATGGGTTTCATTTTTAGCGCAAAAGTCACGAAAAATCAATGCAGTGTGAGTTGGCGCATTCCGTGTTTTCGGTACCAATCGATATTTGACGCGTTTGATGCCCGAAATGGAATTGACCGATACTTTTGAAATCACAACATCAGCAGCAAGGTCTCTGTTTCTTTTTCCTTTCTTCCTAAAGCAGCTGGCAAACACAGACAGCTTGGTCTTAGATGCCTTAAGGCAAGTGCTGCACAGACGTACTCACTTTGTTATACCCAGGGGGCGCGTGTAACTTGAAGATAAGCCACGGACGCGGCGTAACAATGCCCCCGCAAAGCTCTACGATACTATTAGACCGGGACCTGCGGTTTAAAGTGATTACCGAACCACTACAAAGATCCACGGCACATGGATTCAAACCCGAAACCTGTGGTACCAAGGGCCAGAGCGCTAGCCACTCGGCCGTTCATGCCTCGATCTATTATGACTGTAAGGTTTTGGTCCTGACAACCATACTCTATAAAAAATAAACAACTCCCGTCTTGAAATCTGCCAGTAGGCAGAAGACCTTGGCCCACCATGGGGCTGTTGCATCACTGATGATGATGATGATGACGATCACTGATATGATGATGAGGATGTAAATACATAATCTTTACTATAGTTGGCCAAAAAATACTTCCTGCACGTTTACACTAATCCTAGAAATTTAACTTGCCATCCCAGCTAAGCATATATTAAATAACAGAATATTAGCATAAGAAAATAAGAAGCCAAATATTCCAAAGATTTATATTCCTGTAAACTGAAGAATTTCATTCAATTTAAATTTCTTATACTTTAAACTGTGACTTAAAAAACCAAAACGGACCACACATCGAAAGTTACGTAAGGGTATTCAAGATAGCCATTTTGTTTCAATACTTTAAAAGTTTGAGAAATTGTTTGTAATTTTAAAAGGAATTTCACTGAAAAACTTTCAGGAATTTTACTTCTTGTCTTTCGACATGTAATTGAGCATCTGTAGAAAAAAAGTTGGATGCAATTGTCTGGAAAATATCTAGAAAGGAAAATGATTTACCTTAAGAAAAATCTTTTTATTGAATTGCATGATGAAATAAAAAGTATGATAAATGATTTTCTTATAAAATTCTCCATGTTAAATGGATTATAAATCACCCATCGTTGTTGTTGATACAACAACAACAAAAATGCATAAATACAACTGTTGCTATTCTAAATTTATAATAATCTATTTTGGCAGTTTTTAATAAATTGTGTTGTATTTATTAAAAACCTAATGTTTCTATTTATATAACTAATTCTATTTTGATATTTTGTTAAATATATCTCTCATGTGATTAACATTAGAAAATAAAAATGGATAAATAAGCAAGTTGTCTAGAATTTTTTTCTTAGTTTTAAAGAAAGCTTCTGTATTCAAAGTAGTGAATAAAGAAAAGTTCTGCTTAGTTTAAGGAAATACAGATAAAGGTCTTTAAATTCTAAAACATTTTCATCGACCACACAGATACCACAATTTTTTTTTTTCTTTGCTTGTCACTTGGTTTGGGGCTAGATAGTCGATTGCACTTCTCAGAGATGTGTCTATGTTGATGGGACCTAAATGATTGACTGTCTCGTGCTCTGGCTCATGGTGCCACATGTTTCGGGTTTTATTACCGGCGGTGCCATGGATGTCTTAAGTGGTTTCGAATCAACTTTAAGTCATAAGTCCCGATCTCATATGACTGTAAGAGCATCACGGAGCCGGCCAGATTTCTCACCCACCTCTTTCTTCAGCATCACCAGAGTCAGACTTCCATCTACGGGTGATCCATCTGAACAGAAGCTGCTCTTCCCTCCTTCCACGGGTTCATGGACTTGGTCTAGATGCTGCTGTTGACCTAATGGGATAAGAAACAACAGCACGTGTTAAAACGTCTTCTATTGGATAGTCATTTTACCGAATGGAATTTTCTGTTTCTTTTTTTCCCATATGATCCGTTGGATCCGCAAATTACGTGAGAAAATCCTTTCTGAAGACAATGTCCTTTCCTTTTCATAGTCAGACTACCTTGGGGAAGTTTTCTGGGTATTTCACACATGATCTGTAAATGAAAGAAGTTATCCGTAATAGTTCTCTCGGAAGATTATGCCTCCTCATCACAGGTCGCAGGAGTTGTCAGTAGTATGTATAAGTAAAACGCAATAGCCACTGTTGGAGAACTGAAAATAATAAATGAACATTTATAAATTTGATTCAGAATTTTTAGGAAAACTAGTTGGTTGAGTTGAAAACTAGTGAATTTCATTTCAACATAATTGTTGAAATGAAATTCAGCATATTTTGAAAATGTTAGACATTTTTCAAGATATGGATTTCAAATTCACTGATGTATGAAAATTAATTTTGATAATTACTTTGTGGCTACAATAATTGTGTTTTCTTGTTTTGTTAGGGATGATAAAAGTAGATAAGTCATAATAAAAGAAGTACTGTAAAAGTAAATAAATTAAATCATTCAAAACTTCTGCATGCTGAAATACTCTTTTCCCTGTTTCACTTTTCGATAAACACGATTAGACAGCTATCTGAGCTGGTCGGCCATAATAATGATCAACCAGCACATTATCGTTTTAACAAAGTTAACGACTAATGGATTGGGAGTCGAACCTCTCCCGTCGAATCGACTTAACGATATTAGAAAATAACGCATCTGCCTTCTTTTGAAATCCACGCTCATTAATAATGCAAATTAAGACTGGATGTCGAGTTGCCATATGTAAATCACCCGAGACGTCTGCAGCGAACAGCAGCCTTCGGTGTCCTTGGACAAATCCCTTGAGATATCTGTGGGCGATTAAGCGTGTTTGCTTTTCCCGAGCAGTCGGTCTTCCAATCAGGAGGAGTGTGCTCAATGATTTAGAGCGCGAATGCACCGGAGGAGCAACTGATAGATGAAGGTCAGAAGGAAGGAATTTACGTCGTCATTATGAATAACGCACACATGCTGAATATAACGATGTCTTCGAGGCTCGCTATGCAAGAGTTAATAGATATTTAAAGTTACATTATAAATTTGCTTTGATAATAATATAGCTGCTGGGATAAGATGATTGCTAATAATAATAAGAAGAAGATAATTGAGAGATAACTACTAGTCATGCAAAGTGTACATGCACATTACATTGCTTATAAAGTAATATTATTTAAGATAAATATAAATTAGCAAATAATTCTAATTATAAAGTGTCCTTTACTAATTTATTTTATATATTAATTACTAATTTATATTTTATTTGCTCATTTATATTTAAAAATTATTGACTAATTTATATTTAAATGTTATTTACTAATTTATATTTAAATGTTATTTACTAATTTATATTGATATCTTATTTACTAATTTATATTTAAATGTTATTTACTAATTTATATTTAAATGTTATTTACTAATTTATATTTAAATGTTATTTATTAATTTATATTTATATCTTATTTACTAATTTATATTTATATCTTATTCACTAATTTAAAACATTTAGACTTTTTTTATGTAAAAGATTATCCACTTGATTTTTTGAAGGATAACAAAGGTGTTTTTTTTTTTTGTTAGAGATGGTGGTTATGGCTTTCAAACAGAGGGTACAGTAGGAGTAGAAAAATTAATTCATTCAAACTTCTACACCCTGTAATACTCTTTTTCACTTTTTCACTTTTCGATAAACATGATTAGACAGCTATCTGAGCTGGTCGGTCATAACAATGATCATCCAGTACATTATCGTTTTAATAGAGTTAACGGCTAATGGATTGGGAGTCGAACCTCTCCCGTCGTAGCGACTTGACGATATTAGAAAAGAACACATCTGCCTTCCTTCGAAATCCACGCTCATTAACAATGCAAATTGAGACTGGATGTCGAGTTGCCGTGTAAATCACCAGAGACGACTGCAGTGAAGAGCGCCTTCGGTGTCCTTGGACAAATCCCCGAAGCCACTGGATGAGATATCAGTGAGCGATTAGACGTGTTTGCTTTTCCCGAGCAGTCGGTCTTCCAGTCAGGAGGAGCGTGCTCAATGATTTAGAGCGGGAATGCACCGGAGGAGCCGCTGATAAAGGAAGGCCAGAGGGGAGGAATTTATGTCGTCGTTAGGTGTAACGCACACATGCAGAAAGTAACGATGTCTTCGAGGCCCGATATGTAAGAGTTAATAGATGTTTAAAGTTACAATATGAATTTGCTTCGGTAATGAGATAACTGCTGGGATAGGATAAACGATAATAATACTACTTATAATAAGATAATAATAACGATAATAAAATAATAATAAAGATAATAATAATAAGGTAATTGCGAGATAACTGCTAATTAAACAATTTGTACATGCACATTACATTGCTTATAAGGTAATATTATTTAAATAATAATTAGAATAATTTATTTATTTATATTTAAATGTTATTGACTAGTTTATATTTAAATGTTATTTTTCAAATTTATAATTAGTTTTTATTTGCTAATTTATATATAAATGTTTTTTACTAATTTATATTTAAGTGTTAATTACTAATTTATATTTAAATGTTAATTATTAAGTTATATTTAAATGTTAATTATTAATTTATATTTAAATGTTAATTATTAATTTATATTTAAAGGTTAATTATTAATTTATATTTAAATGTTAATTGTTAATTTATATATAAATGTTATTCACTAATTTATATTTAAATTTTATTTACTAATTTATATTTAAATGTTCTATATTCCTTTATATTTATGTCTTATTTACAAATTTATATTTAAATGACATTTACTAATTTATATTTAAATGACATTTACTAATTTATATTTATGTCTTATTTACTAATTTATAACGTATATACATTTTTATGTAAAAGTCGATCCACTTGACTGTTCGATTGTGTCTGTAATAACTAAGGTGTTTTTTTTTTTTTTTTTTTGTTAGAGATGGTGGTTGTGGCTTTAAAGCAGATCGCACAGTAGAAGTAGATACATTAGTTCATTCAAACTTCTACATGCTGAAATACACTTTTTCCCTTTTGCACTTTTCGATAAATGCCATTAGACAGTTATCTGAGCTGGTTTGTCATAGTTATTTTTTTAACACAGTTATCGGCTAATGGATTGGGAGTTGAACCTCTCCAGTCGTAGCGATTTAACGACATTAGAAAAGAACACATCTGCCTTCCTTCGAAATGCACGCTCATTAATAATGCAAATTGAGACTGGATGTCAAGTTGCTATATGTAAATCACCAGAGACGTCAGAGGGGAGGAATTTACGTCGGCATTAGGAATAGCGCACACATGCTGAAAATGACGATGTCTTCGCGGCTCGATATGCAAGAGTTAATAGATGTTTAAAGTTACATTATGAATTTACTTTTTAAGTAAGATAACTGATAGATAAGATAATTGATAATAATAATAATAATAAGGTAATTGCTGATAATGATACTAAGGTAATTGTGGGATAACTACTAATTATACAAATTGCACATGCACGTTACGTTGCTTACAAAGTAAAACTATAAAGTAAACTAATATTACTTGATATAATAATTAGAATTATTTACTAATTTATGGGGCCTGATGGCCGAGTGACTAGCACTCTGGAGCTCAGTGACAGGTTTCGGGTTCGAGTCTTGGCTGCGTCATGGATGCTTATAGTGGTTTGGAATCCCCTTTAAACAGATGGTCCGAGTCCAATATGGCTCTAGAGCGGTAGGAGTAGTGCTGGCAACCGTAATTCGCAATCTCCGTAAGTCTATCTCTTGTCAAGAAATCTGCCAGCAGGCAGACGGCCTTGGCCCATCATTGGGCTGTTGTGACTCTGATAATGAATTACTAATTTATATTTAAGTGTTTTTTTAATTTATATTTAGATGTAATTTATTTATTTTTATTACGCTATTTATTAATTTATATTTAAATGCTGTGTACTGATTTATTTTTAAATGTTATTTACTAAATTATATTTAAATGCCCTTTATTAATTTATATTTAAATGTTACTTATTAATTTATATTTAAATGTTACTTATTAATTTATATTTAAATGTTACTTATTAATTTATATTTAAAAGTTACTTATTAATTTATATCTAAATGTTATTTACTAAATAATATCTAAATGCAATTTACTATTTTATATTTAAGCGTTATTTACTCATTTATATTTAGATGTTCTTCACTAAATTATATTTAAAAATTATGTACTAATTTATATTTAAATATTATTTATTAATTTATATTTAAATGTTATTTACTAAAGTATATTTAATTGCCCTTTATTAATTTATATTTATATCTTATTTACTAATTTATAACGTATATATTTTTTCATGTAAAAGTTGATCCACTTGCTATGTAAGCTATCGGTCATAATAATGAACAACCAGTTCTAACAAAGTTAACGACTAATAGTTTGACAGTGGAACCTCTCCCGTGGAACTGACTTAACGCTGTTAGAAAAGATCAGATCTGCCTTCCTTCGAAATCCACACTAATTAATAATGCAAATTGAGATTGGATGTCGAGTTGCTGTATGTAAATCACCAGAGACGTCTGCAACAAACAGCGCCTTCGGTGTCCTTGGACAAATCCCTGGAGCTACTGGATGAGATATCAGTGAGCGATTCAGCGTGTTTGCTTTTCCCGAGCAGTAAGTCTTCCAATCAGGAGGAGTGTGCTCTATGATTTAGAGCGCGAATGCACCGGAGAAGCCGCTGATAGAGGAAGGCCAGAGGGGAGGAATTTATGTCGTCGTTAGGTGTAACGCACACATGCAGAAAGTAACGATGTTGAGTCTTCGATGGCCCGATATGTAAGAGTTAATAGATGTTTAAAGTTACAATATGAATTTGCTTCGTTAATGAGATAACTACTGGGATAGGATAAACGATAATAATACTACTTATAATAAGATAATAATAAATATAATAAAATAATAATAAAGATAATAATAATAAGGTAATTGCGAGATAACTGCTAATTATACAATTTGTACATGCACATTACATTGCTTATAAGGTAATAATATTTAAATAATAATTAGAATAATTTATTTATTTATATTTAAATGTTATTGACTAGTTTATATTTATATTTTATTTATATTCAAATGCTATTGACTAGTTTATATTTATATTTTATTTATATTTAAATGTTATTTTTCAAATTTGTATTTAAATGACATTTACTAATTTATATTTATGTCTTATTTACTAATTTATAATGTATATACTTTTTATGTAAAAGTCAATCCATTTGACTGTTCGAATTGTGTCTATAATAACTAAGGTGTTTTTTTTTTGTTAGAGATGGGGGTTGGGGCTTTCAAGCAGATCGCACAGTAGAATTAGATACATTAGTTCATTCAAACTTCTATATGCTGAAATACACTTTTCCCTTTTGCACTTTTCGATAAATACCATTAGACAGTTATCTGAGCTGGTTTGTCATAGTTATCTTTTTAACACAGTTATCGGCTAATGGATTGGGAGTCGAACCTCTCCAGTCGTAGCGATTTAACGACATTAGAAAAGAACACATCTGCCTTCCTTCGAAATGCACGCTCATTAATAATGCAAATTGAGACTGGATGCCGAGTTGCCATGTAAATCACCAGAGACGTCTGCAGTGAAGAGCGCCTTCGGTGTCCTTGGACAAATCCCCGAAGCCACTGGATGAGATATCAGTGAGCGATTAGACGTGTTTGCTTTTCCCGAGCAGTCGGTCTTCCAATCAGGAGGAGTGTGCTCAATGATTTAGAGCGCGAATGAACCGGAGAAGCAGCTGATAGAGGAAGGCCAGAGGGGAGGAATTTATGTCGTCGTTAGGTGTAACGCACACATGCAGAAAATAACGATGTTTCGAGGCTCGCTATGCAAGAGTTAATAGATGTTTAAAATTACATTATGGATTTGCTTCGGTAATGAGATAACTGCGAGATATGATAATTCTAATAATAATATAATTGCGAGATAACTGCTAATTATTTTAATTGTATTGTAATACTATCGTAATTTGTATACAAATAAAAATAGTAAAATTACTTTATAAGCAAATTACATTGCTTATAATGTAATACTATATGTATATGTAATACAATGTAATAATAATATAATATATGTATATGTAATTCTATATGTATAATGTAATACTATATGTAATACTATATGTAATACTATCGTAATTTGTATACAAATAAAAATAGTAAAATTACTTTATAAGCAAATTACATTGCTTATAATGTAATACTATATGTATATGTAATACAATGTTATAATAATATAATATATGTATATGTAATTCTATATGTATAATGTAATACTATATGTAATACTATCTTAATTTGTATACAAATAAAAATAGTAAAATTACTTTATAAGCAAATTACATTGCTTATATGTAATATTACTTAATATAATAATTATAATTATTTATTTATGAATTTAGATTTATACGTTTTTGACTAATTTACATACTACGTATATACTATGGGGGCCTGATGGTCGAGTGGCCGGCTATCTTGCGCTCGTATCACAAGTTTCGGGTTCAAGTCTCGGCGATGTCAGGGATTCGGAATCCACTTTAAACCGTAGGTCCCGGTCTAATACGATCGTAGAGCGCTGCGGGGGTAGTGTTACTCGCATCCGTAGCATATCTTCAAGTTACGCGTGCCCCCTGGGTCGTGCTAAATGAGTAACAGCGGTGCAGCCCTTGACTATGACATAAAGATTAACTGTCTCTGTATTGGCAGCTGCATTAGGTACATACTTTTTTATGTAAAAGTTGATCCAGAGCGAGTTGGGAATTCTAAATTGGGAAAGCAGTCTTAGTAATTCAATAGGATTACCTGAATCGTACGGCAAATTCTCTAGTATATGTGAGATCAGAGCCAAAATCTCACCTACCGTCAATTTTGGTATAAATTTTTTTATCGTGCAATTCAGCTTTCTATACTGTCCAGTCTGTATATGAAATTTTGTTTCAATCTGTTCATTGCATTTAGCTGCAGAAACCATCAAACACAGAAAATTATATTGGCCACCATGTATTTTTAGAAAACTTTATGGAGGGTGAATTTTGAAACCATTATAAATATCAAAATATTGAGAAAATATTTTTCTGTAGCAATTTGTAAAAAACAAACCCACTGCATTTATTTGAGAAGGTAATATAAAATATTCTTGTTATATTGATTTAAAAATTTTCCCAATATTTTTTTTTATGAGAATAGCAATTAATTAAATTTTTTATTGTTAACGGGACACTTAGAAAACTTTTATGAGCACCTACTTTACTCAAGTTCTAATGATGTCTAAATGAACACTTCTGTTACTTTTTTCAAAAAAGTCATGAGAATTTTGTGCAAAACAGACTTCTACCTTTGGGGTGCTCCATCACAACAGAAGCTGCTTCTTTCCCCTTCAATCATGAGTACGTATGGGCTCGTGGGCTTGGCCAGTCAAGTGGGATAAGAAACAACAACAACATAGTGTATAACGGTATATTTGAATAGCAACAGCATGTAGCTGAACAGTATACAGCCAAATAGGAACAATATAGGTTTGATATATTCCAGTGATATTGAATTAAATTGTGCTTCTTATAGTATTTCGAACAATTGCTTCTCCATGAACACCCAGGTTTATCAACATGGATGTATTTCTGTGTCTATTTATTTTGGTTGTTTTTTATAGTATTCTAACCAATTGCTTCATCAATGTTTTGAGTTATTGACCATTCTTAAAATCTCGTAAGTATTCGCCCAACATCCTATGTTCACACATGATAGATTGAAATTCGTGAGAAGATTTTAATTTTTTATGAATATGTTATTATTTTTGGGCATCTAAAATTTTCTAAGCTAATGACATGCAAGTAAAAACTAATAATGAATGGTTTTAATCGCATCAGTTTCAATTTATTAACTAGTGAACTTTGATTCAAAGCTGCTCTATTAAACATTGGATATTTTGTAATTGCTTTTTTACTTCAATAAATGAATTTTCCTTTTTTTTAAATTATCAAATTTGTACCGTTTGTCAATTTCCATAAACACATTTTTTTAAATAAATTTGCTTCTTGCTAAATAAACGTGTTTTGTGTACAATAGAAATAAATACCTGACTGTTCCACAGATATTTTAAGAAAGTAATTATTTTTAGTGAGCAATTTTTCCCTAAAATAAGTATTCTGTAATATTTTGATATTGTTTTCTATATTGGAAACATATTCAAAAAAATGTTGATGTTATAAAAATAAATTATTATTAAATTAATATAAATCATTATTGCTTATTTTCAGACTGTTAAAATTTTTGTAATGGCTTTTTTAGCTTCAATAAATAAGTTTTCATTGACATAAGTTTCATAAGTTTTTCAAATTTACAAATTAATAGAAATTGCTAATTTCTATTAACAAATTTTATTAAAAAGAATTTATTTCCTGTTAACTAAATATATCTTAGTTACAACTGTAGCAAATATTTGACGTTTCACAGATATTTCAAGAAAGTAATTAATTTTAAAAAACAATTTTTCCTTAAAATATGCATTCTGTAATATTTTAAAATTATTTTTTTATTTTGGGAACTTTTCCAAAAATATTGATGTAATAAAAATGAACTATTATTATATTAATATAAATTATTATTGCTTATTTTCAGAAATAATGTTAAAAACTTTTGTAATTGCTCTTTCCCAACAATAACTGATTATTCATTAATTTTTTTTTAAAGTTGGCAAATTAGTACAGATTCCTAGTTTCCATAAACAAATTTTATTAAAAAGAAATTATTTCTTGTTAAATAAACGTAGAGAGAGAGATATTTAGAAAATAATTATTTATAGCGAGCAATTTTCCTCTAAAATAAGTATTCTGTAATATTTTAATATTGTTTTTATTTTGCAAACGTTTCCAAAAAAGTGTTGATGCAATAAAAGTAAACTATTATTAAATTAATATAGATTATTATTGATTATTTTCAGAAATATTTTTGTAACTGCTGTTTTACTTCAATAAATGAATTTTCATTTAATTTTTTTTCAAATTGGCAAATTAATACAAATTGCTAATTTTCATACAAACATTTTATTAAAAAGAAATTACTTTTTATTAAAAAAAAAAAATTTTATTTACAACAGAAGCAAATGCTTGACCTTTCACAGATATTTCAAGAATGTAATTAGTTTTTGCAAGCAATTTTTCCTTAAAATAAGTATTCTGTACTATTTTGCTATTGTTTTCTATTTTGGAAACATATAAAAAAAGTGATCATGTAATAAAAATAAATTCTTAAATTAGTATAAATTAATATCGCTTATTTCCAGAACTACTGTTCAAATTTTATAATCCTTCTTTTACTTTAATAATTGAATTTTCTATTAATTATTTTTTAAAATTGATAAATTAGTATATTAAATTAGTAAATTGCCAATATCCATAAAAAATTTTATTAAAAAGAAATTACTTCTTGTTAAATAAACATGTTTTTTTGCAACAGAAGTAAATATTTAATATTTCAAGAAAATAATTAATTTTAGTGACCAATTTTTCCCTGAAATAAGTATGCTATAATATCTTAATATTATTTTCAATTTTAAAAATATATCCAAAATATTATTGATATAATTTCTCATTTTTTTTATTCTCATGTTTTTCATTTCTCATGTTAATGGACTACAATTGTAACAAGAAAAGTATAAAATTTGAATAGTAAAGTTGTAAAAAAAAAACCTATTTTTCTTACATCGTTAATTTTCTTTAAGAATGTTGCTGCTAAGTATATTCACAATTTCTTCTTATTTTACTGCAAAATATCTTTTTTTTTTGTAAACATTTCAAACTACTTTTCTAGAAAATAAAAAAGCATTTTTAAATCTTCAAAATAAAGTAACTTTCCTGTCGAACTTGAATATAAAATTTATTTCAAAGTTGTTCGTGACGGAAACAGTTTTCACGAATCAGCTACACTCGAACAAGTTCTTTTTCCTGTAAGTCACGTTCCGTTTTGACATGTGTAATAATGTGAGATGCATTGAATTTGGACAAGTTTAGCGGCGCCCAATAAGAAACACGTGTTGTAAAATCCATCGTAGAAATGCGTGTATTAAATTCCTGTTTCACGAAAGTGTTTCAGCAAAATTTTGAATATCAAATGTTGGATGGTATCTTTGGGGATAGTGGATAGACTGGATTGTTTCTGCAGTAATCATCTCATAAAAGGGAAATTATTTAGAAGTTCGCCTTGTATATATATATAAATGAAAAAAAAAATAAAGATACAATATTAAATTCCGTGCCACTGATGCACGAAGTGTTGTAATACAGGGTAATTATAATTAAAGTCATACTTTCAAAATACTGTTAAAAAAGGAACCACTCGTCACAATGTGTTCAAATATCAACTGAAGATATTTGAAGAAGGGGGAAACTGTGCGGCATCAAAAAAGTTATAAAATGTACTAATAGATGGCGCTGTAAGCGGCATAAAAAATTAAATTTTACTGCCAGTGATATTTTGAATTGAAAGTACAACATATTTGACATGAGTTGCACATTAAACCAACTGTAATGTTCTGTAACCAACTGTAGTGCTGGATTGTTTCTGTTTTTTGATGGAAAACATGACTTTCAAATCATTCAACAGTTAGTGGCAAGGTCATACCAAATTGGATGGGAAAAATCGGTAGAACTTTTTTTTGATCACATACTGCTTCCTTCTTCTTCAAGTATCTTCAGTTCAAATTTGAACTCATTGTGAAGAGTGGTTCTTTTTTTAAAGCATTTTGAAAGTTGGACTTTAATTACACTTCACCCTGTATATGTGATATGATTTTTATATAGTATACACGGTGCAACATAATATCGTATATTTACGGGAAGGGCAAAGTTTAATTATTTGTCTGTTTATACATTGTCCAGGTCCCTATAGTAAAAGTTTCAACTAATCGTAACAATTATGAAACAAGAAGTTTGACATCTGTGTAACAAAAATTGACCTATATATTTAATGTCAAATTTCTGTATTTTTTTGGCCTTCATTGTATAGTTGTTTTTTAAATTTTATAACATATCTGTAAAAAAGCATTAAAAAGTTAAAACCTTTGAATGTTATATTATTTAGAAAATTGTATAAAAAACATCAAACGAATGTATATATTTAATATTATCGTTTTATATAAATGATATTTCATTTATAAGAGTGCTTAATTACGTGATAAAAAATTTAAATACCTCCTTTACGCATATATTTTTAATTCAAATTTTATGAAATAAAATTTGTGTCAAAGATAAATGAATGAAAGCATGAATGAAATGTTTACAAAACTGAAATATGAAAGACTAATTGAGATAATAGGGCCTGAATATTTACCTCATTTAAAATATTTTTGCATGTGCAAATGGAAATGCATATCTACGACTACCGATTGTTGAATATATAATATATATATATATATATATATATATACACACACACACAATTATAATGGTATACATACATATATATTGTTAAATATGTATATTTTTTGTGGGGGGATGGAGACTTTGTTTAATGTAACATATTGTAATCTTTCATCTACAGGACAACTATTCCATTATTTCTGTATGTTTTCTTATGCCTAAATGAGATTAAAATTATGAATAATAATAATAAAAATTATTTATTAGAAGTTTCTGGTCATTAATTTTTGGAGTCCTTCATTAATTTAACAATGCATTAGTACATATTTTTATTTAAAAATTTTCCAATGCAATTTTTCATTTGCATAGTAATTAGATGGCTATGGACTGAAACTTTTAATTTATTCACTTTATATACTTCAAAGAACTTATTTTTGAGAAGTAAAAAATGAACATGATTGCATCTTCATTTTGTAATCTTGTAATCTTAATCACTGCAAGTAAATTTCCAAAACTTCATATTCTCTCATGAGAAAGCTGCAAAAAATTGATTTTTGAATTATAAAAGAACTTTTTAGTTAATAAATTCCGGCGTGAATTTTAAGAGTATGCATTTATATAGCAATAAATTTGCTAAATAATTTATACTTGTAGAAAACAGTGCTTCTAACATTTTTTTCCCTAAATCTTTATCAAGTGATTTATTCATCGACATTATTTTTTAAAAATATTATTTTATAGATGGTGGTTATATTATTTTATGCCACTATTATACTTGAAATATGTTAGTCTTATTAGTTTACTAGAAATACACTCAAGAGCCAAAACATTGTGACCACCTGTCAATAACGAGTTGGCCCACCTTTGGAGCGCAACACAGCTTCAACTCGCCTTGGCATGGATTAATGCCACCGTTTAATACCAGTTAAATACCACTTCCACCTGATCACGTGCCTTCATTGCAAAATGTAGGGGTGGTCATAATGTTTTGGCTCTTGAGTGTAAAGTGAAGGGAAAGATACTAGAGAGTTTTTGCATACCGTACGTTAATTACCGTAGGACGTCCTTAGCTTTTTCTCCCTAGCGCGCATGCTCATAGGGAATTATGTTTCCTAGCGCGCATGCTCGTAGGAAATTATGTTTCCTATGAGATTGCGCGCTAGGGAGAAAAAGCTAACGGACGTCCTACGGTAACTAACGTACGGTATGCAAAAACTCTCTAATATTGCTGCAATGCTTCAAGAAGTAAAAATACACTATAATAAAGTCTTCATTTAAAAGTTATTTTCAACTTTAATTATATATAGTATTTATTATGTTGATTCACTTAAAATTCAGTTAAAATTGATTTTAAAGTTATTAATAAAAGTACTAATTTTCTTCACATGAATGAAATGATGTTCGATATTTGAAAGATTTAGAAGTTTAATTGTAGAATTTTAGAATTGGATGTTTCAGAAAAATTAATATTTACAATTTATTGAAATGTCACACTGCTTTTCTTTTCTTTATTTTTAATAGATTATCGAAGATTAGATCTCGTGAAAGGAATATATCTACTTCTTGCTTTTTTGAATGTTTTTGTTTTAGCGTCTTATCTCTTGTAGATAAATTTTGTACAGCCACACCCCCAATTAACGTTTGCATTTTCATGGATATTTTATATAATGCCCAGTGTGTTACTAGGTTTGTTTGATATAATTTTGTTATGTAAATATATTTTATAAAAGCGAGGCAAGGACTTCATTGCTGTAATAATGATAAATAATTTAGTAATCTGCATTTAAACGCTATTTTTTGTTAACATAAACGAATTAAAACAATGTTTAATAAAAATGGTGAATACCTATGATTATTTAATCGTTTTTTTTTTTTTAGACATAAAAGGCAAAATTAAAAAAAAATGTGAAGTTAATAAATGTAGGTGAATATCTTATAAAAATGAGAATTTTTTTTTTTTTTGCTGCACTTCTTTTATACGATTTATTTATTTTTTTACGATTTATTTATTTGTTTTTATTTTAAATATAAAAGATGAAATTTAAAAAAAAATGTGAAGGTAATAAATAAATATACATGTCTTTCATAAATGTTAGGAAAAACATTTTGCTGCACTTTTTTTATAACGATTAATAACATTGCAAACTGCTTTGTAAATGCTATATTTGTTAACATAAAAAGAATCTGAACAACATTTAATCTAAAAGTGAATCCCATAATTTATTTATTTGTTTTATTTTATATATGAAATAAAAAATCGTGTAAATAATCTGTGAATATAAATATCTTATAAATATGAGAGATGGTAACTAACAATGCAATTTACATTGTAAAATGTTAACGCAGAAATAACTTGAACAATATTTTATCAAAGAAGGAAATGCTATTCATTTAGTTTTCTTCTATATATAAGAGGTGAAATAAAAAATAAATTAATTACGCAAAAACGAATGGAATTAATTAATTATAAAAAGGTTGTAAAACTTGGGGAAATAGCATTCTGGAATGCTAAATTAAGGGGGAAATATTCTAAACCTGACAAGCGAAGAGTTTGGTGACAGATTTATCTCCTGTAATTTTTCTTTCAAAGTTGTGGAGGAAAAATATAGATCTAGCGGGATTCACGTAAGTAACCCTGGGAAGCGTTGAATCTACTACACATCTGCCACTTTTGTGGCAAATGACTTACCGAAAGTAACCACCAAAAACAACAGCAATTTCGGGAAACACTTTATTGAATATTTAATATCTTACAATGAAATACATCACAGAAATAAGGTTAACAACTAGATATGTATAACATTTATTGACAAATATCACAACACGTAAGAAATGTAGACTTAAAAATACATGCATATATATTTCATGCAAAAAGGCAATGATCTGTGAAGTATGCATATAAGGTTAAAATAAGGATAATTGATTATTTTATAATAAATGTGAAAACATATAAATTTAATAAAATATAAATTTTTTTTTATCGACTGTGAAATATATTTTTTAGATAAATTATATGAAAGATATAATTTTTTTGATCAAATATATTTTATTTTGGATAAAGTGACTTATGAGAATGGTTTAAATAATCAGAATAAAACAAATTATTCGAATTCGTGTCCCGGAGGTGCCATGGACGTTTTTAGTGGTTCGGAATGCACTTTAAACAGTAGGTCCCTGTCTAATACGACTGTAGAGCACTAGGCGTAGGACTGACAACCCTTTCCCTTAAAAATAAAAGATTTGTTTCAGAATATGCCAGTAGGCAGACTACCTTGGCTCACCATGGAGTCTGTGGCACGCATGAAGAAGAAGAAGAAGAAAATATTATAGAATAGATGAAGGCAAGTAAAAGAAAATTGTACATTTTAATCACAAAAATGCTATATTTATAATGCATTCAACCTTATTTATTCTTACAAATTAATTAATTCTATAGGATCTTCTTTCAGTGTTATCCAAGATAGCTTTTTATAAACACCAGATAAGAGAGGAAAGTTTTTCCAACTTTAACTTGGTTTGCTGCTAAAGTAGCATTTGTCTTTGACAGTGGGCCTGGTTTGCTGCTAAAGTAGCATTTGTCTTTGTTAGTGGGCCTGGTTTTCTGCTAAAGCAGCAACTGTCTTTGTTAGTGGGCCTGGTTTTCTGCTGAAACAGCAACTATCTTTGATAGTGGACATGGTTTTCTGCTGGAACAGCAACTGTCTTTGATAGTGGACATGGGTTTCTGCTAAAGCAGCAACTGTCTTTGATAGTGGACATGGTTTTCTGCTGAAACAGAAATTGCTTTGATAGTGGACATGGGTTTCTGCTAAAGCAGCAACTGTCTTTGATAGTGGGCATGGTTTTCTGCTAAAGCAGCAACTGTCTTTGATAGTGGGCATGGTTTTCTGCTAAAGCAGCAACTGTCTTTGATAGTGGGCCTGGTTTTCTGCTAAAGCAGCAACTGTCTTTGATAGTGGGCCTGCTTTTCTGCTGGAACAGCAACTGTCTTTGATAGTGGACATGGTTTTCTACTAAAGTAGCAATTGTTATTATTGAAGGAATACAATTTAATTGGCTCCATAACCATTTAATTTTAATCTTCATTCTCAGAATTTTGAAAATATAAAAAATTATTTTATTAAGGCGTCGGGAGTAAGATTTTTATGTCTACTTTTGACTTCGACTCAGACTCCTTCAAAAATACTTGCCTTCCGACTCCCTATGCTTGACTCCGACTCCCCAACTCTTATTATAAGTAAAGTTAAGCAATTGTAAAAATCAAGTTACAATATTATAAAGAAAATTACAATAAAATTACAATTAAATTAAATAAAAAAAAATTAAATTAATTAGATTAAACAATTAAATTAAATCATATTAGGATATCACAATATAAGTGAGGAAATTTTTCAGCAACTACCTGGTTTGTTGCTAAAGCAGCAATTGTCACTGATATTGGTTGTATTATTGAAGGAATACAATTGAATTGTATCTTTAACCAACTAATTTTAATAGTAATTGTCCGAATTTTGAAAATATAAAAAATAATTTTATTAAAGAGTCTGGAGTTAAACTTTTATGTCGACTCTTGTCTCCTATTTCTTATTTCAAAAATACTTGTTTTTTTATTCCTCTGTCTTGAATCCGATTTCAGTAAAGTTAAACAACTGTAAAAAAATTAAATTGCAATATTATAACATAAAAAAAAATACGTGAGGAATTTAAGGAAAACTACAAAAGTTTCTGAGAAATTAGTTTTGTTACAATTAAATAAGTTTTAACATGACCTGTTGGAAAATAAATTCCGAATACACAATTTTACGAATGCATACTTCACAATCATTGAATACAATATACTTAGAACACAAGAATAATAACACAAAAATACGATTTCATAAGTACATTTGAATAAAGTATTTACAATATTTTATCACACGCGTATGAAATCACACAGATAAGTTTCATAAGACGACACAGCAGTTTAATTATAATACAGAACATCAACACTCTTCTACTATATTCTATAGAATAATTATACACAAATACAGAAAACTAATAAATAAATAAATTATAAGATAGAATAATAGAATTGAGAATAGATGTTATTAAAAGACATGGTACTTTATGGTGGATTTTTTAAAACAATTTTATATTTTAATCAATGAGTTAGAATATAATTTATTTAAAAGTATACATATTATATTTGGACAAGAATAATATTATTTCCAAATATATTATTTTTTTAACATTAGCTTTTAAAATATTAAAAATACTCAAATTTAAAAATTTTTCTCCATATTTCTAAAATTTTTATTAGATTTAATTAAAGTTTTTTCCTTTATTATTGGTAAGATTTTCACAAATTACTGCTCACAAAGAATTTGATGTAATTTTTTATTTATTTTTTTTTTTAATTTCTTTTTAAAGCTTTTGAAAAATAGACATAAAGCAGCTTAAATGGGAAATTCCCTTTTGGGAAAGAGAAATTTGGAAAATTCCCATGAAATTCCCTTTTGTAAAAGGGAATTTTATTTCGAAACGCACTGTATTAAACACCTCGAAAAAAATTCAAATTTTTATACTAACAACTAAATACTTTTTATAATTACACACACAAAAAACGAAATATTTAATAATAATAAATAAGAAAAAATAATAATAAATAAAAAAATAATAACAATAAATAAGAAAAATAATAAATAAATAATAACAATAATAAGTAAAAAAATAATAATTAATAAAATAATAAAAATTAAAAAATAAACAAACTTTCCAAAACTTAAATATATTCTTATCATGAAAAATAAAAAGGCATGTATAAATGAATTCAAGTTTTAAATGCTAATGAAATAAATGTTAAACAAAATGAAATCTAACTATCACATATATCATTTACAAAGTTATGGCAAAATATTTGTAGGGGAAAATTAATAACAAAAATAATAACGTAATAACAATCACAGTCATTTTTTGGGAAATTTGTGCTTTTAAAAACAAATATTATTAATTATATCTTGAAAGAAACATTGAATAATTTTGTCAAGACGTCTTGTTAAGAGAAAATATTTTAAGAAATAAATTTCAGGCTTTACCAGAAATGAAAATATTTGCAAATAATACTAGTAAAGATACAATATAAAACTCCGTGATACTGATGCACGAAATGTCGTAATATAATAATATGATGGATACAATCCTTTTGTGAGTCGCAAATTGGTTTCCAGATGCAACCACATCTCGAACTTGAAGGAACAAAAACATTTGATTATTTTTTATCGTATAAAGAACATGCAAAATAATAATAATAATATTTAAAAATATCTCAATGTTTCACATAAATTTGTGATTTTATGTTGATTTACATTCGCATTAGCACTGGCCGTAGGAAAGTCTGTTTTAAAACATTTGAACTATCTGTAATTTCTTACGTAGTTTTCTAGCAAATAGTATTTATGCAATATTTCAATTAAACTCTCTTTTTCTTTTTGAGAAAAAGTACCATTGATAACTTTTTACAATTGTTAAAAATATTTTCTTTAAAAATGAAATTTTTAATTTTAAAAAGTGTCAATATTTCTCATATTATATAGAGACATACAATGGGCATATTACGGGATATGTATTTTAAATAAGACAACATGTTTTATGGAGATAATGTTTTTGGATTAAATGATTCAAATAGTCATCCCATCTAATAAAAAAAGCCGTTTTTGTGATGAAATCTGTCCCCAAAGTGTGAGGGGTGTGTTTGGCTTTGTTCCTCTGCCTCACATAAAACAGATAATTTCTCATTTTAATAACGCTGTAAAATCTAATGTACAAATGGAATGTTCTAAAAGTATAAGCAATGGAATGGTTTGAAAATGATATTAAATCCGTTAACGCAAACAAAAATTTTGACCTTGATAATTAATTTCTCAGTCAGATTAAGAACACGATGTTGACGTATTGACATTCCTATTGTGTGTTTGGCTTTGTTCGTCTGTCTCATATAGAAGAGTTTCTCTAAATTTTATAAAGCTGTAAAATTTAATGTATCAATGGGAAGTTCTAAGAGTATAAGCAATGAAATTATTTGAAAATTATAACTAATCTGTTAACACAGGCAAAACGCAGCAGGCATGTTGAACACTTGCCAAATATGTAGAGCTACAACAATGAATTCAGAATATCTTTTGAAATGTCCAGGACTGAACAGGGAGGCTGAACACCAAGCAGAAGTCTTGAAGTTATATTGGGAGGCCAGGGACCACAAAGCAGAAGTCTTGCAGTTATATTGGGAGGCCAGGGACCACAAAGCAGAAGTCTTGCAGTTATATTGGGAGGCCAGGGACCACAAAGCAGAAGTCTTGCAGTTATATTGGGAGGCCAGGGACCACATGGACTAAGATAAAATGTCTATCCCACTTTATTTACTCTCTCCCCTTTGACTTTTTGTGGTATGTGATACCAATTTATTATCGATTGCTGTCTTGCTGTATGTTTGCTTTGTTCTGCTTGTACCTTCTTTATGTGTGATCCTTTTTGTAATGGACTGTTTTCCAATAAAGCCATATGTTACAATAACAGAAATATCCTTCCTTAACAATTTTACAAGTTTGGGAATTGTTTCTTTCAGTGGGACAAATAATGAACATCGTAACTTATTCAGATTTGCTCACAAGATTTTCTTAAAAAAACAATAAACCGTAGATTTTCCCCATTTCATATTATGGGTTCTCGAGATTTACTTTTTTATAAAAATTTTATTTAAAAGTACATAACTAAATTTCCATTTTGGTGGTGATTATATAATGCATTTTAGTTTACATAGTTTTTTTACTTCTTTTGAAAAATATATTAGTTTTTAATTACTTTCTCTGTTAATTAATCTAATACAAAATTTATTCATTTTCTCTTTTCTGTAGGAAGAGTGTGAGCATTTCTCACAGGGAAAAATTAAGTTTGAGAACCACTGTTTTTGGAGAAGTACAAAAATATTAAAATATCACCAAACAAAGCAATTTTGTAAACACACTTTGTAGCATTGGTAACAGAATTTCTCTATAATGCTATATATTACATATCCATTTCGATTTTTAGGAACCTATGAATTGCATGTTACATAATTCATCATATTGCAGAATAAAAATTGCATTGCATGTTAAATATACCATCATATTGCAACATACAAATTGCATTGCATGTTACATACATATTTAAATAAATATTCCATCTAAGGTTGAAAGGAAAGAATATTACATGATTTTAAATTTATAAAAATATAACAATGATAGAATTATAAATTAATTTAATAATTAACAATTGCAACAATTTACAGAATTAAAAGGCTTCACTATTATATTGAAATTTTTTTAATATAATATAAAGAAAAGACGTCTTTAAACAAGAAAAACAATTTTTTTAATCAGAAAGTTTTAAATTTTTGTTAGAAAGAAACAGACTTTTTACCATTGTATCTTTCTATCTATATAAATATATATATATAACGATTTTACATAATAATCGTTTTAAATATTTATTAGAGCCTTTCACTGCAGAATCCCCCTTATTATTAGAATAAAATATTTTTTTTTAAATTATTTAATTAGATAAAATTTTATAAAAATTATTATAAGGTTTTTATAATTTATCGTATAGATTTTTTTTATTATAGATAAATAATGGAGATAAAAAGGAGTGATACAATTTTCATCCATCTAATTTCTTTAGAGAGAAAAGCTCTTGTATTAGCTCGGAGGAAAAGCTCTTGCTTCTTATCCGTAAAATGAACTAAAATAACAATGGGGTTTTTTTTTCTTAGATCAATAATGTTGAATGTCTTGAACGGTTACTTTATTTCTGCAAAGAGAAAAAAGAAACATACAGTTAAGAAGTCAATTATTAAATATATCACATCTATTTTATTGTTATTGTTGATTTTGTCTTATCCCTTGAAGAGTACAAAATATATATATATATATCATGCTCCCGATTAATAATGGCTATGGTGTTTGTTAGCTCAGAGTATGCACCCTCTTCTGAGAGATTGTCTGGAGAGACAATACATGGTTTCTGCAATAGCTGGGAAGTCAAGGACATGATGAGGAATAAGCTCTACATCAGGGTAGTTGCTACATTTTTGGTCTTTTTTAACGCATCAGCAAACATTTTCAGATTTTATGGTATCACAACCTTAATCTTGTGAGAGTAGTAGTTGTTTTTCTGTCAACATTTTGTTCTGTAATTTGGTATTTAGTATTGGCATTAGAAGGAATTATAAGCTTAGATTTTACCAAGGTATTTGAATTGGCAAGGGAAGTGGTAATGGCAGTCTGATCCAGACTTTTGGCATTCTTCGTCAAAGAGTCTGCAGCTTCAATAAATTCCAAATCCACATGAGCAGGGACCCATTGCAGGATACAACTGCATGTAAAGCGTATCAAATCGTATATGAAACATAAATATCTCTATTTTTTTGAGAGGATAAAGTTTCTTCCTTTTTTGTTGTACATTGATAAGCCTCCAGTTCCACTTATGTTTATTATGAACAGCTCGACAACTGGTGATGTTCTTTGCCTTCTGGGAGTATTCTTGGTGAAAGCGTTAAAACTGAGTTTTTATCGGAGATAATAAGAAAAGATTCCAACCACACTGCTTGACTGTCTATACAAGAAAAGGGATTACACATACTGTCACAACCACTACCATGTCTCTTGGCTGCTGAAAACATTGATTAAAATTAAATTTTGAGCACTAGCTAAGGGCAAGAATTGCTGTGTATATGGGCAGGTCTTTTGGGAGTATTCTTAGCGACTGCCAAATAAAGCGGAAAAACTGAGTGTTATATGACAGATAATGACTTATAATGACAGATAGTGTGTATATAGTGTTAATGACAGATAATGACAGATAATTCCTGACTGTCCGTAAAATAAAATGGATTAAATATGCTGTAGCAACAGCCATCTACTCCTTGGCTTCAGCCCCCAAAAAGTGAAATGTATGAACACGTTCAATCTTATAGCAAATTCCCACTTTAGCTGAATTGTTTTTTTTTTATTATTTATTTAGTAATTCATGGATTAATGTTTTTTTTTATCAGTTCCAATTACTATTATTGAATCTAAATATGTTCACCGTGCTGGCGTTTTTCGTGGTTTAGTTTTATTAAGTATTTATCGACTTATAAGTTGACAAAAAATGATGTGATAGATGAGCCGGCAAAATAAATAGAATTATGTAATTTACTTGTGTAAGTTTTTTAGGAATTATTTTTATACGTAGCGCTTCTAACGTACATAGACTGTGTGGTTCTTATTTTTATGTACTTGAATCCAATGAATGTAATGTAAAATTTATTAATAAAATTAAAATTTTGACTTTATATGTATTTTATATTACTTATAGTTAAGTATGACTTTTTGAACTTTCTCAAACGATTATGGTTTATTTTGTTAATTATTTACTAAAAATCATTATTAAATTACCAAAACCATTATTTACCATTTTATTAAACCATTATTAAATTACCAAAACCATTATTTACCATTTTATTAAACCATTATTAAATTATTTACCACTAATATGGTGGTAAATAGTATTTTTTTTACTAAAACAACCCAAATTATTTACCACTAGTATAGTGGTAATACACTGAAGTGACAAAAGTCATGGGATACCTCTTAATATCGTGTCGGCTCTCCTTTCGCCCGGCGAAGTGCAGCAACTCGACGTGGCATGGACTCAACAAGTCGTTGGAAGTCTTCTGCAGGAATATTGAGCCATGCTGTCTCGATAGACGTCCATAATTGTGAAAGCGTTGATGGTGCAGGATTTTGGGCACGAACAGACCTCTCGATGATGTCCCATAAATGCTCGATGGGATTCATGTCGGGCGATCTAGGCGGCCAGATCATTCGTTGGAATTGTCCAGAATGTTCTACAAACCAATCGCGAACAGTTGTGGCCCGGTGACATGGCGCATTGTCATCCATAAAAATCCCATCGTTGTTTGGGTACATGAAGTCCATGAATGGCTGCAAGTGATCTCCAAGTAGCTGAACATAAGCATTTCCAGACAATGTTCGGTCCAGTCGCACCAGAGGACAAGTCCATGCCATGAAAAAACAGCCCACACCATTACGGAGCCACCACCAGCTTGAACAGTGCCTTGCTGACAGTTTGGGTCCATGGCTTCGTGGGGTCTGCGCTACACTCGAACCCTACGATCAGCTCTTACCAACTGAAATCGTGACTCATCGGACCAGGCCACGGTTTTCCATTCATCTAGGGACCAACCGATATGCTTACGTGCCCACGAGAGTCGCTGCAAGCGATGTCGTTCTGTCAGTAAAAGCACTCGAGTCGGTCTTCTGCTGGAATAGCCCAAGAAAGCCAAATTTCTCCGCACAGTTCTAACAGACAAGTCCCTTGTACGTCCCACATTGATTTCTGCGGTTATTTGTCGCAGTGTTGCTTGTCTGTTAGAATTTACGACTCTTTGCAGACGTCGCCGGTCTCGATCGTTAAGTGCAGGCGGTCGACCACTGCGCTGTCCATGGTGGGATGTTATGCCTGAAATTTCATACTCTCGGCACACTCTTGACACAGTGTATCTGGGAATGTTGAATTCCCTAACGATTTCCGAAATGAATCTAGCTCCAACTAACATTCCGCGTTCAAAGTCTGTTAATTCCCGTCGTGCGGTCATCATCACGTCAAAACCTCTTCACATGAATAACTTGAACAGAAATGAAAGCTCTGCGAAAGCACTGCACATTTATACCTGTTCTACGCAATGCTACTGCCATCTGAAAATTTGCATATTGCTATCCCATGACTTTTGTCACTTCAGTGTAATTTGGTAGTATTTCAGTAGTTTTTTTACTTAAAAACACGTTATTTACCACTTATATTTGGTAAATAGTAGTACAAATAATTCTTTTTTATTAAAAATGTATTTTTTTACTAAAAATTTTAATAATAAAAAAGAATTAATTTTGTAAATCATCGTCTCTCAAATGTTTTACCTTGAAACGCCTCATGTTTACAAAGAAATGCAAATTTAAATTAGAAAATCGACAATATCTCATTAAACAGAAAGTAACTTCCGAATTCATAATATTTAAAGTTCGTGATCATCCATATTTACTTCCATATTATTTTAGGATATATATAGGATACATGCCACTTATCTCTTTCAGGACTTGTTCCCTCCCATTTTGACAACCATTGTTGTAAATGATTGATCTAAATTAAGTTTATTTGTTATGCCCTTAAATAATCTCCTGTGATATTGGTTTGAGATGTACTTACAGCAGCAGCATGCTTGCCATCTGCTTCTGGGTTCTTCTTCGAGCAGTTATCAGGTGATGCAACTTCATTCACAGTCAATAAGGTGTCTTCCGTGTTTCGACATTGAACTGAGGATTCCTGTTGAAATTTCAAACAAATAATGGATACTCACTTATTTGAAGACTGCTAAGTGATATTTCTATATTTTGTGATAAAATCTAGAGTGTACGTACTATTAGGGTTTCCGTTGTTTAGATTAATAAACATGACGGAAAAAAATTGGTAACGGAATTGCAAATTACATTTATTTTTTTTTCCTGGGCAATATTGCAAGGGTAGTAGGATTGCATTATGGTCAGTTATTGCGTCAGAATTAAAGATGACGAGCCTTTAAGATATGTTAAAAATGCTAATACATCGATCGTAGTGGCGTTGAATTGTGGTCAATTATTACGCCAAAAAATGACGAGTCTATAAGATACGCTAAAAATGACAACACAGTGGTGGTAATGGCGTTGTTTGTCATCAGTTAATACGTCAGAATTAAAAATGGCGAGTATACACGGTGTGTTAAAAAATTGAACATAAATCTTATAAGAAGCTATGATAAAAAATGGCTAGACATATAGAGTAGTACGTAATGTATATAACTTCAAATTGTGTGTCCTTCACACTGACTGATGGATCGAATGATACAGTTTTTTTATCAACATTTTACTGTGATGGGCTCGACCTGTTCCAATTTGGTGTAGGACATTTTTTTATCATTGTGAACTTATTTTAACTAATAATGAATATAACTATTTGATGTAGGATCTTTCTTGTACATAATACTGAAGTGATGTTGGACAGTGATGAAAGATTTTATTTCGTAAATCACAATACGTACATACATTGCTTTGTAGTTTACACACAAAGCTGGTTTTTGGTTCATATTGACCCCTCGATAATTTTCAATTTCGATGTCTTTGTTGGTCAAACTACAATTCCACTACGACAACAATCTTGCCATATAAAAATTATTGAGTTCTACTTGACGATTAATTAATTTTTTTTCGTCATACGTTTTATTCGAAAGACATTTCGTCTGTAATCATCGATAACTTTCACTAATAGAGAACTTGTTGCTAATTCCGTCATTCAATATTAATAAATATGTTAAACTCTATGTGAACATATTTATTAATATTGAATATGTTTATATTTATTATATAATATGTCACTGATAATTAAAAAATGTTTAGCATGTTTAATAAAGTTTTTTCTATTGAAATTACGATCTTTTAAATAAAGATATATGGGGTGAATTTGACTTAATAATGATTTTAATTAAGATTACGGGATGAAAACTGTACCGACAATACGGTTCCTCGGTACAGTTTTTAGGTTTCCACAATATTTCCGCTCACTAAACTATACATAAATGCATATCTGCTTTTTCATCATTCGTGAAATTATCCATCCTTTCTGCAATTCACGAAGTAATGCTGAATGCTATAAATCAGAGATTAATGTGCTTAATAACGGTATAATCTCAAAGTTAGTTACGACTATGCATTGTATGACACATCTTGCTTGTTTAGATGTATTCTATCATTCTTTTTAACCCATGATATGCCGCGGTATCCTCTATATTTGAGCAACAAAACCACACTATTAATTTTACACAGTAAATTAATATGTTTTAAAATAAACTGGATGATTATTTTTTCGATTGGATGATTTTATCATTATCTTAAAAAATTGAACTTAAAAATACCTCAAAATGTCATGACAAAAAAAAAAAAAAAAAAATAAGACAAAATCACATTATTTGTGAATATGTAAAGACTCGATAAATCAATAATAAGTGAGAAAATAATGTTTTATAGTATTTTTTAAGGCAAATGTACAAATAGTATATGAACTTGTAGTCTATAATTTAAGCTCAACGGCCCTGAGCAGCCAACGCACCCGTGGACATCATTTTTTATGTACATTATGTACGTTACACGTAAAAGTAATACAATCAGCTAAATGTTATTTCTCGCTAATAAACTGCCTTACTTCTATAAGTTCTAGAACATAATGAAATATTTTATAATTGATATTCGGGAAAAAATCTACATATGTTTTAAAATAAACTATTTGATACAAACGATTTGATCATTTTATCAACATCTTAAAAAATAGAACTTAAAAATACCTCAAGATGTCGTGACATAAACATTATAAGACACAATTCCAGCATTTGTGCAAATTGTAAAGACTCGGTAAATCAAGGTGTGAGAAAATAAGGTTTCTATAATGTTTTTTAGTCAAATGAAACCAATAGTATATGAGCTACCATTTATGCTCAACGGCCCTGTACAATCAACGCCCATGTGCACATAATTTTTTTATGTACATTTATTGTAAATTAAGTACATTACACGTAAAATTAATATAATCAAATTAAACTTAGGCAGAAATGCAGTCTTTTGTACAGCAAAATAACGTATTTCGCTCAGATGAACTGTTTTACTTCTGTGAATTATAGAACACAGTGAATTAATTTCATAATCGATAACCGGAAAAAAAATGTAATTACCTCAGTGGAGTTGATGTCGCTGTGAACCGCGGGGACAGACGAGGACTGCCCCACAGAAATGGTGCTGCTGTTGGTAGCTCCAGAATCGTTGATGATCCTCACTGCATCGGATGCCCCGGACTTGCCAGCATGGTATTCCACTTCCGGAAGCTGAAAAAATATTTATAAAATGTTTTCAAAGTTATTCACATTTCACAAATGGTAACAGACTCTGTGTCAAATGGTGGCACTGCAAATCATATTATATTTATATCGAACTCGCTGTTTACCTGGCTTTGGGGGGATATTTAATTTCCCTATATTTTGTTAGACAACAATAAATAATGTGGATGGACAATGAATGTAGTGTAAAATTCATTTGACTACTTGCATTAAGTTTTTTTGGTAGATATTCTTAGGGCAAACAAGTAGAAAATATTTGATCAATCTCAAATATTCATACATATACTTATCACAATATCTCAAATACTCATAAACTCATCTCAATATCTCAAATAGTCATACATATACTCATCTCAATATCTCAAATACTCATAAACTCATCTCAATATCTCAAATACTCATAAACTCATCTCAATATCTCAAATACTCATAAACTCATCTCAATATCTCAAATAGTCATAAACTCATCTCAATATCTCAAATAGTCATACATATACTCATCTCAATATCTTAACAACGAACAAAATCTTAACAAAAATAAATGAACTCCACGTTGCCCTTACACAGCATATTTCAAAGTGTGCGTTTTTGAAAATGGTTAATTTAAACTCAAGGAGTATCTATTGAAGACAACATATAACTAGTGTAAAATATACTGTAGATTGAAATATATTGGAACCAAATTTCAACCGTCTCTTTTAAAACCTTTATACGAGTCGTTGAAGAAAATCGAAAAACTATTGAATTCAGGCTATTAGGACCTAGGAAAATCACTCATAAAAACGGATCGAATGAATTTATGACGATGATCTGATGCATTTATACTGAAATGTTTAGAACTGAACTGTATAATCCAATTCATAGATTTAAAAAAAATTCCTTCTATTTATTTTTAAGGTGAAATTATTTTTCAGTGATTTTCAAGTGATTACTCATATTTTTTAG
>BPLQ01000419.1:0-150000 GCA_021605075.1 Caerostris darwini | reverse complement strand
ATAATAAAATTAAATGACTCAATGATTTATAAAAATTCATGGTGTTCCATCCATTTTAAATAAACCGTACGGTACGACAAACTTCTCTTGGAGTACATCGAAGATTTAACGATGCATAGTACTAAAAAAAGGGTGAAAGAAAGATAACGTGGCATTTGAGGAACATAGGAAAGTCATTTCACATAGAAAAGTGCTTAAAATAACCAACATATATATCGAACCAGGCTCCTCCTATAAAAGATGAGGTAGTATGCAGATGAACAAATAAATTTCAGTCTCAATGAAATCGGAATGCCAGAGTTGAGTAAAGTAAAACCCCAAAAGAACACGAAAAGCGTAGCAACCACACAACCTCATCATGCATGGTTAGTCCATATCAAACAAACATCATCCGTTCAAACAATAAACATACAACATCCAATATGACGGCCACCATATTTACAGATCATCAGAATTCATGTTTTTGGGAAAGTAGTAATAATTAATTTATAATCCTTATTATTATATAATAAGGATTGAACACTGACCACACAAGGCTGTTGTGTCTATTGAAGTTGTTTCATTTATTTACAATATATATGCTATGAAATGTATTGTTGGTTTCACATTGTTGTAATAGCCATTCACAAAAGTAGATTCATTGTTGAATATCTTCTGGAAGTAGATTTTCTATGTTTCTGTTGTGAAATGGGTATAATCCCTTAATATCTTATGCACCATTCTGATACGCACATTAAGTTGTCTGGCAAATGCAATGGCTAGTGCCTGTGCTCAATTTCGGATTTGTGACAACCAGTCCCAGTACCTCATACTCCAGTAAGCCTGCTGTAAGTAAAAGAATGTACATCCCAGCAACTATCTACTGGATGGCAAAAATTGCTTATTTGAATATGTTCTATTACCCTTTAAAACTTTACTTATAAGTGATAATTCATCCTTTAAAAAGCAAAAGTTTATTTGATTTATTTTTTACAGCAAAGCATTTATTTGATTGTGTGTGTATAAATTCTTAAAGCTTAAAAATTGTGACGCTTTGAAATCCCTTTTTTTTGTTATAATTTGCATAAAAATAAAGGAAGAAAAAAATTCTTTAATTCAATGAAAACCTTAGTTTTTTATTGTTCATAGCCATCAATTGAGGATCGTAATTTTTAGTGTATTTTCGTCTGTTTCAAAAGTTCTATTTATGACAACATAGCTTTTTTGTTCTTAATTGAATTAAAGAAGTTTGTTATTTATTATTTATTATATTTATTTATATGTATTATTAATTATTCATTAATTATATTTATTATTTATGTTTCTATGTGCATAACAATTCCAGACTAACACTCCACGCGTGAAATCCTTTAATATGTTATTAAGTTATTGTTTTATTAACTTCAGGTGGTATTATCTTCTGCAGCTACTATTTTTATTTTTAATCCTTATTAGATGTTATTTATCAGATAAGTATAATCCATATATATTATATAATTATAATATTATTTATTAGATAATTTTAATCCTTATTAGATCGTTTAATATGTTTTTAAGTTACTGTTTTATTAACTTCCGATGGTATTATCGTCTGCAGCTACTATTTTTATTTTTAATCCTTATTAGATGTTATTTATCAGATAAGTATAATCCATATATATTATATAATTATAATATTATTTATTAGATAATTTTAATCCTTATTAGATCGTTTAATATGTTTTTAAGTTACTGTTTTATTAACTTCCGATGGTATTATCGTCTGCAGTTACAGTTTTTATTTTTAATCCTTATTAGATGTTTTGGATTCTTTATCTAGATTGTTTTTAAATGTAACACTTTCATATTAGTTTGTTGAAATTTATTTTTATTGTGATGTCAACTACCCGTGTCTATGATTTTTAAAAGAATTTGAGAATGCTAAAAAATTTAAATTTTTGTAATGTTTACGGAAAATAAAAATGTTTCCTTTACGATTGCCGGGTAACGACGACCCATATCTGCTAGTATTTTATAGAATAAAAAGTTCTTATGTCAGAAAATAGTAACAAAAAATAGTATTATGAAACTGATGACTTTATAATCATATGAATTTTGCAGCATTTGTGACATTGTTTTCAAACATTTCAGCAACCACTTATATATTCGACTCAAATACTATAAAAAAGAACACAAAATATCATATTCCGATTGTTATAAAAATATTTTCACATAGAATTTATGATTTTGGCACATAAACTATAAGTATACGTATCAAGGAGTATGAGTAAGTTTGACAAGTAAACTATGAGTTTACGTGTCAAACCTACACGTAGTAATGTGTTTGAACTCATAAAATATATTTATTATCTTTATATAAATTTTTCAAATCATAATTATTGATAGAAATATTTAATTACAAAATGCATTTTAACTATTATGTATTATAGCTATAGAAATTGTTATACATTTAATATGTATTTTCCATTATTAAATGTGATAGTTTTTTTTTAAAACAGGAAATTTCAAACTAGTTTTATTAGTAAATTTATTTAAATAAAGTTTAAAACGTGCTAAAAATTTTATACATACAATCATATTGTTTTATGATTAGTTTAAACATTGAAAAATACTTACATTCAAGCTTAGGACGAAGAAATCGAAAACAAACAGGATAGCCAAAAATGGTTTGAAAAACTATATGGGATAGATAATATACGATATTAACTTTATAAATTAAAAAAAAAAATGAAAATACAGCAGTAAACATATGAAATCAATAAATTGGTAAATAAAATCTTATTGTTTATTATTATGAATTACAGTTACAATAAATATTTGTTGCTGTTTCTTATCTCACTTCGCCGACAACAACATATAGACCAAGTCCATGAATCTGTGAATTTAAACCGACGAGCCATGATAAAAGGTAAAAAATGCACCTTCTTTTTGTCCCTGACCTTGCGGCATGACGACATGGGGTACTAAGGAAAAGTCTAACTTTACCCCACCCGGTTATACCCTGGACATTGGGTACTCCTTTTAGTCGCTTTCTACGACATGCCTGGGCGACAGTTGGGCTATTTTAATATGGACACACACAAAGGTCATAATAAATATTTAAAAATATTGTTATTTACTTCGTTTCGATAAAAATTATTTTTCTTAAACTAGCCATGAAAAACTATCATTTTCTATATTAAATGTCGATTTAAAATAATTAAAACTTCTACGTATAACAATATAGAGATAAAGAAAATAAAGACTAGAAAGTGTTGTCAGACCAGAGTTATCTCGTTAAAGAAATTACAGTTAAAATGAATATTTGTTGTTGTTTCTTATCCCAATTGGTCGACAGAAACATCTAGATCAAGTCCATGAACCGTATGTCTTAAGCAGACGAGTCGTGATAAAGGGTGAAAGATGCAACTTCTTTTTGTCCTAGACTGCTCACAAAGACATGGGCACCTTAAGGGAGAAGTCTGATTTTGACCCCTCCCGGTTATATCCCTGGCCACTGGGTACCCATTTTAGTCGCTTTCTACGATATGCATGGGCGACGGTGGGGCTATTTTAATATGGACACACGAAGGTCATAATAAATATTTAAAAATATTGTTATTTACTTCGTTTCAATAAAAATTATTTTTCTTAAACTAGCATTTTTTATATTAACTATCGATTTAAAATAATCAAAACTTCTAAATAAAACACTATAAAGAAAAGTAAAATCTGCAGTTTTGTTGTCAGACCAGAGCTTTATTGCGGAAAATTGGCAGGGGATTCAAAAACAGAGGCATAGCAGAGAAGAAAAATAATTTAGGCAACGATTAAATTATAATAAAAATTTTGAAATTTTTACTTATTAAAATTTAAAAATCAAAATAACATTGAACGAAAAAAATCCACAATAATTATGAAAAATTTTTTCTTTCAAAACTGCCAAATTAATGAGCAGCTGGTACACAAAATAAACAATATTCAATAAATATCCTTGAAAGTTAAACACATCAGAAAAAAAACTGTATTGCAGGGTTTTTAAATATATTTTTTATTCACGTACCGCTTCTATTAGCAAGTAGATTGAAATGAGCAAATCCAAAGCTGTTGACACCATCACTAAAATCAGCCAAGGAATCAATAACATGCGGCTGTCCTGTGGAAAGAACATGGGATTTATTTTATTCAGGTTTTATTACATGCACATATAATTCGACCACTGATTGCGTGAAAATTTGGCAAGTGGTCATGCCAAACGGATTGAAACAGAGCGGATTAATATGGGTGAAAAGTATTTTTCGAGGGATTTTTAATAATTAATAATTTACTAATAAATAATAATTTATCTTTTTATTAATTAAAATTTTAAAATGCATAATAATGAAAGGAAAACAAGATGAAGAAAAATTCACAATAATTATTGAAATTTTTTCACAAAATTTCTTTGCGAGACGAGGGGCCTGAATGGCCGAGTGGCTAGCGCTTTGGCGCTCGGTACCACAGGTTTCGGATTCGAGTCCCGGCGGTGCCATGGATGTTTGTAGTGGTTCGGAATCCACTTTAAACTGTAGGTCCAGGTCTAATAGGGTCGTACAGCGTTGCGGGGGCATTGTTACTCCGCGTCCGTGGCTTACCATCAAGTTACGCGCGCCCCCTGGGTAATGCAAAGTGAGTACATCTGTGCAGCTCTAGCCTTAAGGCATCCAAGACCAAGCTGTCTATAAGTGTTTGCCAGCTGCATTAGAAAGAAAGAAAAAAATCTTTGCGTGGCGAAAGTTTTAGCCTTTACACCAGCTGTTTACTTTTCCACACAAAGATACTTATATATCCAGAATCGACGGGGAGTAAATTAAATAAAAAATGCTTTTAAATTCATCTATTGATCCTTGAAATTCTGTAACGTTTGGAAAATTACTGAGAAGTCCACTTTAAACCGAAGGTCCTGGTCTAATAGGATCGTCGAGTAAGTGGGGGTAGTGTTACTCGCGTCCGTAGCATATTTGCAAGCTACACGTGCCCCCTGGGTAGTTCTAAATGAGTAACATCAGCCCTTTGCTTATGGCATAAATATAAATGTCTCCGTGTTTAGCAGTTGCATTAGAAAAAATTATTAAAGATTTTTTACATTCAAATCCAGGAAAGTAGTGGATTATTTTTCTGTTTTTTCGTGTTCCCTGATAACCTTTTTATGAAAAGTATCATTTTTAGTATTTAATGTTAATGAAAAGAAAAATGTATCTGTTTTTACTAATTCTGATACATTAAAATAAATGTAGTGAATAGTGCTTTGGGCTTTATAGAACATAATTGTTGCATTTTTGTTCCTGTTTTTTATTGTGAAAAAAAAATGAATCCATCGAAGTCCAATAATCCTAAAATTAGTTTTTTTTTTTTCCTTTTTGTTGATGAAAAAACTTAATAGTATCATCAAAATTGTTTTCATTCTTTTCTACTTATAATGCTTTCGCATATTAATAAGACATTTATTTTGACTGGATTTTATTAGAAAGCATTGTTGTTACTTACCCAAAATATTCATCTTCGTAATTGAATACATTCTTAGCATCCTCTAAACAATTTTGATTACAAATTACCATTTTTATATACTCTTCGGAAGATATCAAATATTCCATTATGTAATGAGATAATTTCTTTTTTAATTTGATGCTTGTTTTCCATGTTATTTGAAACTTCATTTCTCTTTGTTAAAATCCATTAACGTTTTGAATTCAATGCATTTTCTATAATAGCCGTGATTCAGTTAGTAATGAAGGTCATTAGAAAATTCTTCGAAAATCTTTGATGTTATGAAATAAATTTATGTAGTAATTGAAGGCAGAACACTAGATCATCAGAATTTCTTTCACTTAATCAATTAACCAAAGACAGTTTGGTTCAAAACAGATACACTATAATAAATAAGGAAGCCCAAGGAAATATTGAGTGGAAAATTAATTTATAAAGTAAAAGATGCCGCAATATATGTAAATAAATAAAGCAATATAAACAAAGAACTGATAAATTATATTAGTAAGAGGATCCCTAGTAATTATTATTTATAAAGTATTTTCGATTAACTGGTGTAATTTTATTTATAGAGAATGCTATTATTCTGATAGTTCTGCTATCTTTTCCGATGAACTGGGCGGTCATAATTTAGGGTAGTTTTCTGATGTACTTTCCCTGTTTAGAGGCATCTGCAGTTAAAACTGAATAAAATGAAACCAAATTTCATATGTAGAAGGAGAGGGAAAGAAGTTCCGCAAAAAAAAAAAAAAAAAAAAATGCTGTAGCTGCCATGTGTATACTAGAATTTTTCTGTTTCTTTTTTTTCCTCTAAGAAAATTCAATTTGAAAATGCAATGAAACCACCTCATTTATCCAAATAACACAGAGTTTAAATATTTAATATTTTGAATAATAATGTACTTGTATAGAATCTAAGACAATAAAAATGACTCATACCTTTTGGAATAATCAAATAGTAAAGATAGTTTCTATCCAAAATGTAAATGATTAAATGTTGGAGGCTAATGAATGAAACGCTTGAGATCCAGAACATCGCAATTGACCATCTGGATAGTGTGTATAGAAGAGTATACATTTCAAATCTAGAGCACAATTTCCACGGATTTCCAAAAGCACGGAATTGGATTCCTTCTGATCATTTTAGCCATACTAAGCAAAGAGTAGGCATACCCGCAAGATATAAGCACATGGCGCCATTTTAGAGATTACTAGTAATTTGGCTTAAGGGAGAAGGCTTGTAAAATATGATATTCATCAAAGAGTAAGGATACACCATGCACTCTTTCGACAACTATATAGCGGACCGCAAGTTGAAAGAAAAATGTTTAAATTAATTTTACTTAAGATGAGTGGCGTTTGTAAGATGTTCAATCGTTTTAAAAATTATAAGTTGGTTAGTTGTAGTTGGCTTTGCGTTGTAGTTATTGCTTTGTGTTGTGTTGTTTGTTGTTGTTTCTTATCCCACTTGGCTGGCCAAGCCCACGAGCCCATATGGACTCATGATTGAAGGGGAAGGAAGCAGCTTCTGTTGTGATGGAGCACTCGTAGGTAGAAGCCTGACTTTTGCTCCGTGACGCTCTTACAGTCATAGGAGACCAGGACCTACGGCTTAAAGTGGATTCCGAACCACTACAAACATCCATGGCACCGCCGGGATTTGAACCCGAAACCTGCGACACCGAGCGCCAGAGCGCTAGACACTCGGCCATTCAGGTCCCAAATTTGCCAACGGCACGCAGTGTTCCCAGGTGGTCACCCACCCAAGTACTGACCGCGTCCAATGATGCTTAACTTCGGTGATCTAACGAGAACCGGTATATTCAGCATGGTACGGCCGTTGGCTGCTTTGTGTTGTAGAAAATAAATTATATGTTTCTGGGTGAAAACATCCATATCCGTACTCAAGGATGATTGGAATTGAGGCAGAGTCTTGCTGTTTGACGGTTCTTGCAGATATGCCCAAATGACAGATCACGGCTCAAAGAAGACAACGGTCGTCCTAGAGAACCAAAGATTGTGATGATCGAACAATCACCAGAAGTACACTCCTAGCACCTGATTCTTAATTATCATCGATTTGACCTGATTTCTTATTTTCATCGATCATTTTTTTATTATCATTATTATCCTAGAGGATTTAACTAGACAACTGGACAGAGTTATGCATGAAATTCTGAAATGTGAAAGCCGCTAACTCTACGAAACGATGCTAAACGGGATTACAACTTGCATTAAACAGAACAGAAATGAAATGACGTGATACTGACAGATTCGTTATATGTTCTGATATTGTTTAAATAAAGATTTATTCACCCCACAAACATTTTCAACTTTTTGATAAAGTAAAAAAAAAAAAAATTGCCAAGATTTCGCTATAATTTAAAATAAATATGTAAATTGTTTTATAACATTTTTAATAATATGAACAACAACTTTCGTGGTCACTGTAATTTTTTTTGGTGAACAATTTTGAAATCACTTACTTTAGAAACAATTCTTACGAGCAAATCTTATAATCAAAACAGAATCGAAATTTAATTTCCTTTTTTCCCACACATAAAGCTAATCTGACGAGATCTGCTCTAGGCCTAAAACTCTCGCTCCGATCTTCCGCAGTTCTAGGAAAATATATCTCTTGTAAACGATGGTCTGTAATTCACTCTCAAAAACAAACCGTCGCTTCATGTAGGATTCATCTCAAAACTTTTCGCTATTCAGCCCTTTGTCGGGTTTTAATTAGACGGTTCTACGAAGCAGGAACTGAGTGCTCACCAAGTTTGAAAAATTAACTGAAATCCGTAAGTTAGTAATTCTTTGACTTCAGATCATCCCCAGCAACCTCGGGGCACGTTTTACATTACATTTAACTATGATTGACTAACGAAAAGGCAGGAAACTGGGCTTGAAATTTTCGTAAAATGCCTTAGGCTTTGTGAGGGAAAGTGCGACAATACTTTGACAGTCATTGTTCCTTTGACTGGGGTAGTATTCCTCCAAAGAAAAATATACAAATTTGCCAGAGTGAAATATGTTTATTAGCTAGAAAGTTTCTTAAATCAATAATACTTTCTAAATGTGTCTGAAACTCCTTATGTTAACATACAATTAAATTATTCATTAGTTAACGCAATGGTCGATTTTTTAAGATGAGATTTGAATTTTAATTCTTTCAAATGTTTAAACGACCTTGCACTGTTTCGTGACTAAACCCGTCGCATCGAAACACTCATTTGCGGGTAAATGACCCTCCAGCAATAATTCTCTCGCATTTACTTCTGACTTGAAAGAGCGTCATCATTAGTGCTTGAACAGTATACGGATGTTTGGCAGATAAAGTAATTATCAAGATGAGAGTTTGTTTTGAAGAGATTTTTTTAACGTATAGTTTTACAATTACACATTTTAGAAAATTACGTTTTTTTTTTTTTTTTTTTTAGTTAAACTTTTTTTTAATGATAGTTGAAACATGAAGTTTGGCAAACCTTTTTGTTACGCAAATTGGCAAGATATTTGGCACGTTTTGTACGCATCCTTGTTTCCTCCTTTGGTGCAAAAGCCTCAATCTGCCGAAGGCCCTCTGCCTACTGGCAGATTTTGAGACAGGAGATGCTTTTCTTTTTACGGGATAGGGTTGTCAGTCCTACGACCAATACTCCACAGTTATACACACCGGGACCTACAATTTACAATAGGTTCTGAACCACTACAAGCATCCACAAAACCGCCAGGACTTGAACCCGAAACTTGTAGTACCGAGCACCAGAGCACAAGTCAGTTATTAAATTATAATATGTAAAAAATTTTGATTGATGAAATTTTTTACATATTATAATTTAATGTATGTTAAATGTATCTCAATGTATCAAATTAAATGTATCTCAATGTTTCAAATTAAATGTATCTCAATGTATCAAATTAAATGTATCTCAATGTATCAAATTAAATGTATCTCAATGTATCAAATTAAATGTATCTCAATGTATCAAATTAAATGTATCTCAATGTTTCAAATTAAATGTATCTCAATGTATCAAATTAAATGTATCTCAATGTTTCAAATTAAATGTATCTCAATGTATCAAATTAAATGTATCTCAATGTATCAAATTAAATGTATCTCAATGTATCAAATTAAATGTATCTCAATGTATCAAATTAAATGTATCTCAATGTATCAAATTAAATGTATCTCAATGTATCAAATTAAATGTATCTCAATGTTTCAAATTAAATGTATCTCAATGTATCAAATTAAATGTATCTCAATGTTTCAAATTAAATGTATCTCAATGTTTCAAATTAAATGTATCTCAATGTATCAAATTAAATGTATCTCAATGTTTCAAATTAAATGTATCTCAATGTATCAAATTAAATGTATCTCAATGTATCAAATTAAATGTATCTCAATGTATCAAATTAAATGTATCTCAATGTATCAAATTAAATGTATCTCAATGTATCAAATTAAATGTATCTCAATGTATCAAATTAAATGTATCTCAATGTTTCAAATTAAATGTATCTCAATGTATCAAATTAAATGTATCTCAATGTATCAAATTAAATGTATCTCAATGTTTCAAATTAAATGTATCTCAATGTATCAAATTAAATGTATCTCAATGTATCAAATTAAATGTATCTCAATGTATCAAATTAAATGTATCTCAATGTATCAAATTAAATGTATCTCAATGTATCAAATTAAATGTATCTCAATGTATCAAATTAAATGTATCTCAATGTATCAAATTAAATGTATCTCAATGTTTCAAATTAAATGTATCTCAATGTATCAAATTAAATGTATCTCAATGTTTCAAATTAAATGTATCTCAATGTATCAAATTAAATGTATCTCAATGTATCAAATTAAATGTATCTCAATGTTTCAAATTAAATGTATCTCAATGTATCAAATTAAATGTATCTCAATGTATCAAATTAAATGTATCTCAATGTATCAAATTAAATGTATCTCAATGTATCAAATTAAATGTATCTCAATGTTTCAAATTAAATGTATCTCAATGTATCAAATTAAATGTATCTCAATGTTTCAAATTAAATGTATCTCAATGTTTCAAATTAAATGTATCTCAATGTATCAAATTAAATGTATCTCAATGTTTCAAATTAAATGTATCTCAATGTATCAAATTAAGTGTATCTCAATGTATCAAATTAAATGTATCTCAATGTATCAAATTAAGTGTATCTCAATGTATCAAATTAAATGTATCTCAATGTATCAAATTAAGTGTATCTCAATGTATCAAATTAAGTGTATCTCAATGTTTCAAATTAAGTGTATCTCAATGTATCAAATTAAGTGTATCTCAATGTTTCAAATTAAGTGTATCTGAATGTTTCAATTTAAGTGTATCTCAATGTATCAAATTAAGTGTATCTCAATGTATCAAATTAAATGTATCTCAATGTATCAAATTAAATGTATCTCAATGTATCAAATTAAATGTATCTCAATGTATCAAATTAAATGTATCTCAATGTATCAAATTAAATGTATCTCAATGTTTCAAATTAAATGTATCTCAATGTATCAAATTAAATGTATCTCAATGTATCAAATTAAATGTATCTCAATGTATCAAATTAAATGTATCTCAATGTATCAAATTAAATGTATCTCAATGTATCAAATTAAATGTATCTCAATGTATCAAATTAAACGTATCTCAATGTATCAAATTAAATGTATCTCAATGTATCAAATTAAACGTATCTCAATGTATCAAATTAAATGTATCTCAATGTATCAAATTAAACGTATCTCAATGTATCAAATTAAATGTATCTCAATGTATCAAATTAAACGTATCTCAATGTATCAAATTAAATGTATCTCAATGTATCAAATTAAACGTATCTCAATGTATGAAATTAAATGTATCTCAATGTATCAAATTAAACGTATCTCAATGTATCAAATTAAATGTATCTCAATGTATCAAATTAAACGTATCTCAATGTATCAAATTAAATGTATCTCAATGTATCAAATTAAACGTATCTCAATGTATCAAATTAAATGTATCTCAATGTTTCAAATTAAATGTATCTCAATGTATCAAATTAAATGTATCTCAATGTATCAAATTAAATGTATCTCAATGTATCAAATTAAATGTATCTCAATGCATCAAATTAAATGTATCTCAATGTATCAAATTAAATGTATCTCAATGTATCAAATTAAATGTATCTCAATGTATCAAATTAAATGTATCTCAATGTATCAAATTAAATGTATCTCAATGTATCAAATTAAATGTATCTCAATGTATCAAATTAAATGTATCTCAATGTATCAAATTAGTTACATTAAGATATTTTTTATGTATCTTGTATTGTTCCTTTGTCATTCTTCATAATGTAAAAAATGGCAAAGTAAAATGTATTTGGACACTGGACATTCAAAGCAACGAGGCTTAATGGCAATGATAGATCATGTAATATTATACTGGAAAAACAAATTAATAGATACGCTAAACTTTAATACTTGTAAAGAAAAACAGAAATTCTTTAAACCACGCATAAAAATCAATCACAGCCTTTAAAATTTAAAATTCTGACCTTTCTAAAATTATAACATTTTTCTTAGAATGTTAATAATGAGATTCGTATGCAACTTTGTTTATTTTTGGAGTAATATCCAAAATGTGCCTCGATTTTTTAAAATCTTTACTAAGTATGTTTATTAAGGTTCTAAGTCTGCACAAACTAATATTTTTATGTTAGATGCTTTTTAATTAATGGAAACATTTTCATTATGGATACTAGAAATTTTTTTTTCTACATAATTTGACACGTTGGATGTTATTATAAAGCCTGTTTGTCCAATCAGCAATATTAGTTTTGATGAAGTATTTTATTCAAATTTCTAACATTTTTCTTTTTGACAAAGGCGAAATGTGAGATGAAAATTAAATTTTGTAAGCAAGATTACTTAGAAAAGTTCAAGGGGAGATATTACATTGAAACAACATAAAAGCTTGTCTCATAATTTGTGAACACTGTCTGCAAAATTATCTGGAATTTTTTTTAAAAAGTGACAGTACGGTAAAAACACGAAGTTACACGATTAACTCTAAGCATATACACAGACAAATATATTTAATTGGCGCCAAGGACTGCCAAACATATTCGTTTAAATTAAAAATAAATAATAAAATTGGCGTTCATTATACAGTCGCCCCACTATAATAAGCTGTTTCTAAAAAGTTCCATTCTTAAAAATATTCCACAATTAATTTGATGTCAGGCTATTTTCATTACAGAATTTAAAAATTTTCCACTTTGGTTTCAGGACAAAATTTATTATTGAAAATAAATGCTTGATAATGAAGGATATATATATATATATATATATATATATATATATATATATATATTAGTATATATACACAAATTTAGAAAAGAAATTAAAAGGAGGCTGATAAATAAACTCATGTGCTTCCTCCTAAACACTATACACTGAAGTGACAAAAATCATGGGATACCTCTTAATATCGTGTCGGCCCTCCTTTCGCCCGGCGAAGTGCAGCAACTCGACGTGGCATGGACTCAACAAGTCGTTGGAAGTCTTCTGCAGGAATATTGAGCCATGCTGTCTCGATAGACGTCCATAATTGTGAAAGCGTTGATGGTGCAGGATTTTGGGCACGAACAGACCTCTCGATGATGTCCCATAAATGCTCGAGGGGATTCATGTCGGGCGATCTGGGTGGCCAGATCATTCGTTGGAATTGTCCAGAATGTTCTTCAAACCAATCGCGAACAGTTGTGGCCCGGTGACATGGCGCATTGTCATCCATAAAAATCCCATCGTTGTTTGGGTACATGAAGTCCATGAATGGCTGCAAGTGATCTCCAAGTAGCTGAACATAAGCATTTCCAGTCAATGTTCGCTCCAGTCGCACCAGAGGACCAAGTCCATGCCATGAAAAAACAGCCCACACCATTACGGAGCCACCACCAGCTTGAACAGTGCCTTGCTGACAGTTTGGGTCCATGGCTTCGTGGGGTCTGCGCCACACTCGGAACCCTACCATCAGCTCTTACCAACTGAAATCGTGACTCATCGGACCAGGCCACGGTTTTCCATTCATCTAGGGACCAACCGATATGCTCACGTGCCCACGAGAGTCGCTGCAAGCGATGTCGTTCTGTCAGTAAAGGCACTCGAGTCGTTCTTCTGCTGGAATAGCCCAAGAAAGCCAAATTTCTCCGCACAGTTCTAACAGACAAGTCCCTTGTACGTCCCACATTGATTTCTGCGGTCATTTGACGCAGTGTTGCTTATCTGTTAGAATTTACGACTCTTTGCAGACATCGCCGATCTCGGTCGTTAAGTGCAGGCGGTCGACCACTGCGCTGTCCATGGTGGAATGTTATGCCTGAAATTTCATACTCTCGACACACTCTTGACACAGTAGATCTGGGAATGTTGAATTCCCTAACGATTTCCGAAATGGCATGACCCGTGCGTCTAGCTCCAACTAACATTCCGCGTTCAAAGTCTGTTAATTCCCGTCGTGCGGTCATCATCACGTCAAAACCTCTTCACATGAATAACTTGAACTGAAATGAAAGCTCTGCGAAAGCACTGCGCATTTATACCTGTTCTACGCGATGCTACTGCCATATGAAAATTGGCATATTGCTATCCCATGACTTTTGTCACTTCAGTGTAAAGAGCGCCCTAATGACTTTCAGGAGAAATGGTCAGTAGACCTCGTGACTCTCATCCGAGAAGAAGTACAGCTCAACCTGCCTAGTGTAATAGTTGGTCTATAGACTCACACCCGAAGAACTGAGTATCGGGTACTGAGAAGCGCGTATATATATAGCGCATACTAAGAAGTTTCTTGCACTTACCTGAGTATCGGGTTTTCAGCTTAGAAGTGGAATCCTTCCACGAATATATAATTATATGTCTTTAAATATGTTATATATTATATTATATTATATGTCTTTAAATGTGTTATACATTAAATTATATTATATGTCTTTAAATGTGTTATACATTAAATTATATTATATGTCTTCAAATGTGTAATATTGTCTGCAAGAACGACCACTGTGACGTTCAGGAGAAATGATCAGATGGCCCATGAACTCTCACCCAGAGAGGAAGTATATTTAACGCATCCTGCGCGTAGCTGAGTATCTGGATTTCGGCTGAGAAGAGGAAACCTTCCAAGAATCTATTATTATATCTCTTAAAATATGTTAAATAACGTATGCCTACAAGGTATAGGTGTGGTATTTGTGCGTGTGTAAATAAAACTGTGCGTTCTCCAACCTGTGCCTCAAGTATCACAATCCAACCACACCCACTTACAATCTGGTTGACCAATTTACATAATACACTTACATATTAATAAAACAATTAATATACAGATCAATGATTAAAAATTAAAGAAACTCATATACTAATTGTAAATTAAAATTTCCTTTAAATGATTTTGCTCTGCTTAATTTTTTATTAAAAATACTAAAACTTTAAAATATTTAAATATTTTTCTTAATATTAAATCAAATTAGAAATAGTTAATAGTTACTAATTATTAAGTAATTTGGGAAGCGTATTAGAAATCAATCTTAACTTTCGTAGAATAGTAGCCAGAGATCTAGAGAGAAAATTAAGTTTTGACACACAAAAGCCAACTTACCACACAGAGTCCAACAAGCAAAAGTACTGAGGCAATGACGCAGAAGACAGAGAAAACTATCATCACCAAACTCAGTACAAACATCTCTGAAAAAATAAGAAAAAATCGTTAAATAAGATTAATTGTAACTTAAACATGAAAATAAATGTTTCAAAACCTGAATGACAAGTGCAAATCTCCATTCCATAAAAATAATTGAATGATTATGTTTTGAAAAACTAAAGAGAGAATGTTGTTGTTATAATGTAGCTGGCAGTACAGAGACAGTTAATCTTTATGCCATAAGCAAGGGCTGCACTGCTGTTACTCATTTAGCACTACCCAGGGGACACGTGTAGCTTGAAATGTGCTACGGACGCGAGTATCACTACAGTACTAAAGAGAGAATAGACACCCCAAAATTTTATTTTATGTTTTTTAATTTTATGAAAAGACATCTACAAATAAAAACATTTTGTATAAAAATACACTCTAATATCCTTTGATTAAATATTTAAAAGATAACTTATTTATTTTAAATTTTGTTATTTTTAATAAAAAAAATTAATTAAATTTTTTAATAGTTAATTAAAAATATTTATAATTAATTTTTAAGAAAAAAATAAAAATTAATTAAAAAATTTAAAATAATCCATACGCCTCCATTTTATAATTTTTCTAAGTAATTTCTGTAATTTATCATTTAAAAATATAGCATGAAAAATTTGGGAATATCCATTTTTCAAATGGATGAAATCTTAATTTTTTAAACAAGTGATGTATAGAGTGAAACTCAATTTTCAAGAAAGAACTTTCCAATAAGTTTTACAACTATATTTTAGCGTATTAATAAAACTATATTTTAAAACTATATATATATATATATATATATATAATCTAATATTTATAGTACAGTATAATTTAGTATATATATAATATATACGAGTATACTAAATATTTTTATTTTGCTATGAAGGTCAAAACCAAAATTTGCATTTGTTTTGTTTTTATATGGCAATCACTCAGATGTCAGTAAATATTTTATTATGTAATTAAGTGAGCAATTATAATGTTTTAAAATTGTTCTCAATTTATTTTAAAAATAAGAATAATTTATTCATGGGAATTTGTTTTTGTTGTTTGAATTATTTTGTCGATATACTTAACATAGGCATTAAAATTCTTGTAATAAAAGATTAAATATTGTTATGCCGCAGGAATGGCCCAATCTGGAAAGAATCCAATAGATTTAAACGATAAGCATCCAAAGTTTACATTCTCAAAGATCAGAATTTTGCTTTTTTATCTGCTGTCCCTGACAATCAGAAACCTGAGTTTATTTAAATTGGCCTCAGGACCAGTTGTAGACTAACAGTTTCTTTAGTTCTTTCTTTAGTTCTTTAGTTCTTGATGAGACAAATCAGTCTTCTGTTATTAAATTATCACAAACTCTTCATAAAATTAAATTTCTCATACTCGTGACTCCTTGATCTATGAAAATATTGATATTTTCAAAATAATAATAAAAAAAATCTCATGGCATTGACTGCATCACCAATACAATGCTGGAAACCTTCTTTTTCAAAATTCTTTTTCTCATTAGATTCGTTGACGCTTTTATTAAGCTTTCCTGTTTTCCCCAGACTTGGAAAACTGCAATTATTTTACCCATTCACAAGCCAAGAAAAGACTTTTCCAATCCCACGAACTATTGGCCTATTTACTCTTTACAAAATTTCTGAATTTGTTATCCTTAACAAAATTAACTCGCATATTTATACTTTTAACTTTATGATTCAGCAACAATTTGGATTCATTCCAAATCTTTCTACCACTCTCTAGAATTACTGAACTCATCTCTGAAGATACCATGAATATAGCTAGTACTGGAATTCTTTTCTTTAATATTGCTAAAGGTTTTGATCGTGTTTGGATTAAAGAGCTAATCCATATATTGGATTTCCATTTCTCTTGTTCTCGTAATCTTCTCTTATATTTCTAGCAGCCTGATGACCAAGTGGCTAGTGCTCTGGCCTTTGGTACCACAGGCTTCAGGTTTGAATCCTGGCCTGACATAAATGTATGTTAGGAGTTCGGAATCTACTTTAAACTGTAGGTCCCTTTCTAATTAACCCAAAGCGTTGCCCAGTAGATCGACAAACCAAAGTAAACTTTCTCATCATAAATTCCGGTGTTCCTCAAAGCTCACTTTCGGATCCAAATTTTTCAAGTATTTTTATCAATGAAATCTCCGAGACAAGTAAGATTTATCTGCGCCTCTACACTGATGATACTACTGTTATTGCCAGGTCTACTAATATACTAAAACTCTTCAAAATTACATTGCCAACCTTCAAATATGACTTATAAGGTGGAAATGCCTTCTTAATTGAATTACAACTAAACCCTTCTTCATTAGTCTTCTCAATCCTTCTTCAATTCTCTTCATTAGAAAAACTCATTTTACTCTTGCGCTCACGCTGTTGGACCAAATGATTGTAAATAATGATTTGCTTACGATCATTTGGTCCAACAAGGCTAAATATCTAGGAGTAATTTTTGATAAAAAAATAAGTTTTGCTTTGGTACTTTATACCCTCTCTATTAAAAACAAACTACTAATCTACAAAGCTGGCTTGCGTCTCATTATTACATATGCCTGCCCGTTTTGAGGTTCATCTGCAAAAACTAAAATTAATAATATATATAGTAAATAAATTTCATCACTAACGTCGAATCCCTACTGTCCCCAGAAATGATGACATTCGTCACTTCCTAAATCTTCCCTTTGTCAAGATTTTTATTCATAAGCCTTCCAATAATTTCTTTATCAGTTTTGATAATATTTCAAATTCTTAAATTTGAAACCTCCCCAATTAGGATCACATTGACCCCTCTAACTCTAAACGCCCTAGGGTTATCTTAAATATTTTATCATAATTGCATTGTCATCATTCTTGAGTAATCATTGATGCTTTGCAACTGACTGCTCCCCCCTTTTAGTTTTTTTTTAAAAAAATTTCTATTATTCTTTCTATTTTTTTTTTATTATTTTTATTTTAGTTTATTCTTAGTTTAATTTTTTTGCAGCATTTATCATCTGACTTATTGTGATAATATTTTGCAAATGAGAAACCTTTTTTATGTGTTTTGACTGACTTAAAATACTCATTATATCTAATTCCTCGCCATATATCCCCAAGTCTTCTTTGAGTTTATGCCCTGAAGGTTCAGGCGCTTTAAATAATCCCAGAAACAGAACGTGGCCATTTATTTTTCACCCTCAAAACATGCATTGACTAATTTTTTGTAATGTCGAGAAAACGTGTATTTATAGTTTTTATTTATTAATGAAAATAATAGGAGCGAATACGTAAAAATAAATAATCTAGGTAATTTTGTTTTATTTATTTTTTTTATTAAAAAAATTTGCTTTAGATACTTGGTGTACAGTTTTTTTTTTCTTTCTTTCTAATGTAGCTGGCAAACACTTAGACAGCTTGGTCTTGGATGCCTTAAGGCAAGCGCTGCAAAGACGTACTCACTTTGCATTACCAAGGGCGCGTGTAACTTGAAGATAAGCCACGGACGCGCAGTAACAATGCCCCCGCAACGCTCTACTATCCTATTAGACTGGGACCTACAGTTTAAAGTGGATTCCGAACCCCTACAAACATCCATGGCACCGCCGGGACTCGAACCCGAAACCTGTGGTACCGAGCGCCAGAGCGCTAGCCACTCGGCCATTCAAAAATTAGATTCTTAAATTTAATTTTTATTTGAAATCTACTATACACCAAGTATCTAATATAAATTAAATTCTTAAGAATTTAATTTTTATTTGAAATCTTCAAATTTATTTTGGTATTTAACATTGCTATAAGAACAACAACTATGTTTTTTCGCTAGTCCAGAATTCATTCATAACACTTTTGATGCGTGCGTGATTATCTGGCAGACATAAAATACGAGTATTGCGAATAACTACCCAAAAATTTACTTGATTCAAATTATTGATGTGGAAGTGTTCAAATAATTCCACTCAACGAGTTTCAGTTAAAAATTCCCGGAGTTCCATTTAGTCCCAGTTTGCGATGGAATGATGTTAAAAAACAAATGAATTTCAAATACTTCTATGTATTCCTTTTTCCTTCCAATCCCTTTTTCACCAATACACATCATATTTTGCAACAGGCTACTTCTTACGCACTAGCAAGAGCGCCCACTGTGTCAATCAGCAGAAATGGTCAGTTGACCTAAAGACCCTCACCTGAAGAGAAAGTTTATTTTGCTCACCCTGCGCATATCTGAGTTTCGGTTTTTCTGCTTAGAAATGGAAATTTTCCACGAATCTATGGTTATATGTCTTAAAAGGTGTTACATATTGTATCTCCCCAATTGTATGTATGTGGTGTTTGTGCCTGTGTCAATAAAGCTGTGAGTTCTCCAATCTGGGCCTCAAGTATCTGAACACCTCCGCACCTAGTTACAATCTCATTAACCAACCTGCACACCACAACTTTGAATTTCTTCACACATGGTTATTTAAAACAAATTCTCTCATCTCAATGTTTCTAATTCTTCAGAGCACGAAGTCCATTTCGTCATATATTTTTTTCTTATTTTACAGAACACAACAGCTGGAGATTTCATATATTATTTGTTAATATCACTGTAGCCCATTTCTTGCGATTTTGAATGAGCTTGCTTACACATTGACTTAAATATCTGCCGTCAGTTTTCTTTAAATATACCACCATTTTTTTTTTTTTTTTTTTCGTATTAAAAGAAATTTATTGACGATGTTTATTCCCGTTATGAAAAAGAAAAGAAAAAAACCACGATAACATATGCTGCCCAAAAGTTATGCTAGCGGGGTACAACGAGACAAGCCACAAGAAGATTATTTGGTTTGTCACACTGCAGTCATTCTTTGCACACTGTAGGCTAATTAGACCGGAACCTACAGCTTAACGTGGATTCCGAACCACTCACAAACATCCATACCCCCGCTAGGATTAGTACCTGAAGCCTGTGGTACCAAAGGCCAGAACGTCAGCCAATTTGACTGCACAAGAAAAGAAGCAGAAGGTACAAAAAAGGTATGCCGGATAGTACAGTTCGCTTTAAGACCCATCGGTGGGCTTTTCGGGGTATACATGAGGTCCACCGATGTTCCACCTACACCCTTCTATTTAATGAGGTGTTACATAGGCGTAGATATGGTTCTGAGGTGCGAGAAAAGAATGGAAAAGCAATGGTTTTTAAAAAACAAGAGATAAGATTAAACAACGATCGTGTGGAAAGCATTTCCGCCAATAGTCAGACTGCCTGGTAAGTTCGATGGTGGGTGTTTTCGGGTTTCCTCTTTTATGACACTCAAATGCTAGGTAGCCGCGCAGATATGGTTCTGAGGTGTGGAGAGAATCATAGAGAAGCAATGGGCTTCAGAAATCAGATGATTAGGTTTAACAACATGTGGAAACATTTCGCGCCAATAGTCAGACTGCCTGGTGAGTTCGAGGGTGGGTGTTTCCGGGTTTCCCCTCCTTATGACACACAAATACTACGTAGCAGCTTAAACAAAAAATAAATAAAGTACCTCAAATTTTATGCACAAAGTAGTCGAAACATTTTCAAATATGATAGGGAATAAATTTAATGAAAAAGTTTAACATTTATAAAAGTCTTATGGATTTAATATTTAAAAATGGGGTGTAACGTAGCAGTCCTCCTCGTGGTGCACCCTGGTTAACACTGAATCTGCTACATTTTTGCCGCTATTTTTGAAGGTCTCAAAAATAATACAAACTGACCTTTTAAGGACATACAACGATTGAGAATTCTCTAATTAGAAGAAAATATTTTAAAATAATTTTTTAAAAAATATATTTTTTATGCGCGTTTAAATAAACTACATAAAAGAATTTGGTTTTGAATTTAAAAATTTTAAAAACTGCGCAGTGTTTATGGTAGCAATTTAAACTGTCAAAGATTAAAGAAATGAAAATCTACATTCCTTAAGAATAACATGATTTGTTTCTGAAATATAAAAAATTCTATTCAGTTTAAAAAAAAAAAACGTTTCACAAAAATATTTTAATCCTCGTAACATATTATTTTTAGAAAATCACATCTTTAACCGAAAATAAATTGATTAAAAAGAGAATAAAAATAATGGTTTGAATTTTTAATGCATTATTTCGTATCTTTTCTGAACTGAGATTTATTTAATAGAAAATGAGGTTTTTATTTCTGAAATTCAATTTGTTCCGGTTTTATGGACCGTACGCTTCATAAATTTAAAATAATGTAAAAATATTTCTTTTTTTCGCCATTTACAGCTATATTTCATTGAAATGTGGGCATTATTTTGAAACATTATGATTTTATAATCAGGATTTTTCCCTCCTTTTTACGAATTATATGTTCAGTAAAAGAAAACAATAGAAGTACTTTATCGTTATTATACTTATCTTTCTATACGCAGGATATTTCCTATTATTATATATATTCTTTCTATACACAGGAGTTTCTTATTGTAGTAATTAATTTTATTGTTAAATCTTAAAAATAGATATAATTTAAAAATTAAGCAAGGTTTTAGAATAGATATAAATAAGCAATAAATACTTAGTATTTTTTTCATAAGGTTATGCCTTTCAACCAAATAAAATAATTTATAACTATTTAATTTACTTTCAGATGAATTGATCAAAAAGTGATACATTATTGATCGAAATTAAAATAATTTTTATTTAAATTTATTATTAATTATTATTATTATTAAAATTTTTAAATTGAAAAGTTTTTACTTTTCTTTATTTAAAAGGCATATATATATATATACATTTGAGGTATTTTAATTTGTTATAACATATTTGTTTGTTTAATATCATGAAGGAATTGCTTTGAAGATATACCTCATATAATTTATGAATCATCATAGATTTTCCAAAAGAATTTTCTGAACTTTTATTCTCTTTAAAAATTATTTGCAAATTCAACAAATTTAGCTGAATCTGTTTGCTTTTGAGCAGTCTGAAATATTCTAGACTATAAACTAATAAAAATAGTGCTAGAACTTTTAAGACCCAAAGTAATAAAATGAAATAGTTAAAAAGATATATTTGAATTAAATTAGAGTAAGATTAAAATAATTTCCTTTAATAGAAATTTACATTTAAAAAATAAAAAAAAAGATTAATATAAATATATATATATTCATTTTAACATGAATAAATATAGATGCATATATACACACCAAGTTTATCCACATCTGTATCCAGCTGATATACCTGGAACACTCCAGCAGTTAGGATGATGGTGTACAGAATCTGTAAAAGAATTCAAGGATGAGATAAGTATTTATGCATCAAATCTAAAATAGGAGATAAAAATTAATAGGAGAGTTAAATATTAAATAGTAATAACAATTTGCTGAAAAAAGGATTTTTGCTTAAGCCATTATGTGGACACATTATTTTAAGGCTCATTCACACCGAGGCGTGAGGCGTTGACCAATCACTAGCTTCCCAGCGTTTGCCTGAAACCGGTTGAAACCCACCGCTTCGAGTTGACTAACTTTAAACTTTCAAATGCTTGCCGCGTCATGTGACTTGGATTGAACCAATAGTAGATCTGCCATGTAGTAGAAGTGACTGGAACTTTACTAGGCGTAAAGAAATTTCTAAAGCTTCGGTGTCAACGGTTCGAAAAAATGTTCTTCCCTGCCGCTTGACGCTTCGCTGCCTCACGCCTCGGTGGGAACGAGCTTTTAGACATATCTGTCATCATGTGTCTGATATGTTCCGAATTTGATTTTCTGCTTCAATCCGGACGACTTACTTCTGTGAACTATAAGCAACTAAGTTTTCTAATATAACGACAATTGACATTTGAAAACTGCTAGATACAAGTTTGTTTGAAATTCGTAAAGACTAAAGATATTAAGAATAAAAATTTACTATAAGTTTGATAGTAATTTTTTGGAGACCCTAGTTGTTTAAACTGTTACAGACGTACATGTATGTTATGTTAATTTTTGATCACCCAAATAAACTTTTTTCGATGCATCCATTTGCGGTGGACAAGGTAAGTCGAATCTTCTTGTCAAAACATTATATTTATCGTTATCGCCACCAAGTTTAACATGATATCTACTGAGAGGAGGACTGATCAGGGGCAGGGGGAGAATTCGAGTGTATAAACTCATGGAAACAAAATATATTCAAAAATTATGATTATGACATTTTCCTAACAGCACAATCTCCTTTTATCCCATCAACATATGAGAAAAAGATTTCAATTCATTAGTATGAAAATGAACCCAAATTATTGGATTTTCTGTTCGGATACTTTGATGGACCCATCTGCTAAGAAGCTATGCACCAGGGTTTTATTGCACATGGGGTATATCGGATGGACTATTTAAGAACCCCGGATGAATGCTATTTAGTAGTTCCTTTATGGGGGAAGGATTAAGAAAACTTCTTTGCTTCGCCCATCAAATAAATCAGAACCATTTCATTGATGCAACAGTTCATCAACCGTTTCAAGTTACGGGCTTTCACTTGGGTTTTAGTAAAGTGCTAATTTTTTTTTTCATTCCATATATTTTCTTCCTTTGATGTATTAAATATAGAGCTAATGCTATACTTCACTACATTATATTACAGTTATTAGAGGTAGTTAGTCTTGTTATTCTTTTTGGAAGATAGTAAATGATGTCATTGTAAATTTGAATAAGCTCAACAGAGAGTGAGATGGGGGAGGGATGTTCACACATTACCTACACTCATCCTAAATCCCAATGAAAGGACAATCTGAGAAACAAATATACCTTGTCAGCTCCGTGTATGGACTCAGAAGCTTTCTGTTCTGTGACACTTGTCGATCCATACTAAGCACCTTTGGTACGAAGACTGAACTCACTATCTAGCATGATGATCCATCCCAATAAAAAATACCATAGCATATAGAATCACATTCAGCTATAACTCTTCAGGGACATAATACAACCTTATAGCTCATGGAATCTTTATCTAAGCTTACATGTAATCATCTAATTCATTATATCCAACCAACTTCATTTCTTTAAATTACTGTGATAACATCACCAGAAATTACTGACTGGTAAGGTCTAATGTTCTTTTTCGTAATAAATTTGCAAAATATACGTAAATAACAAATAATAAGAATGAAGCACTTTGGATAATTGACATGTAGATATATGTAGTATGTATGTAGAGAAAGAACTCTTGCCACTCTTATATAAGATCCACTTCTCATAAAATCAATTTCTTTTTCTATTTTATTGATTTTTATCGGGAACTAGATAATAAAACAATCAAGAATATTATAGACGGGGAAGAGCTATAAACATTATTATTTTGGTTTTTAATTATTATTATTATTAATTCATTTATTTTTAAACATTATTATTTTTATTATATTCTTTTCGAATGTTTTGCTTCACACTATTTTACATCCATCATCAGTTTTCATCATAGTATCATCAGTTTTCTTTTTTACTTTTTACTATAATTAAAATGATCAATTATTCTATTAAACTAAAATTTAAACACAAGTATTAATTTGTGAAACAATATAAAAAAATCATTTTCTTTTTAATATATTTTGTTGAAATATAAGATAATAACTATAAATTTACAAATTTTATCATGTAGAATCTAGTTTTTAGTTATTAGATTGCAAAAATTGAATTCACTTAAGAGAAACGCATAATAAGTTAACATGAAAATTTTTTAAATATCTCTCAAAGTGCACGTTTGGCCTCCGACGAGCAGGCGCCTCCGACCGTCTTAGAACCTTGTTGATGTAACTCACAGATTAAAGATAATTTAAGAAAACTCCCTCATCGGCCGACAAATCTATATATTAGTATGACGCTGTCTAACAGGTTTGCCTAACAGCCAGACGCGGATCAAGTACTTTGGCTTGCTTTGCATATGTTGCTGTTTCTCCTTATTAAAACATTAAAACCTTTTGAAATCTTGATCTTTTCTTTTCCTTTATACATACACCATATATTTCGATTTTCGAATCATTCATATAACCCATTAGACTAGCACTCTGGCCTTTGGTACCACAGACTTCAAGTTTAATTCCTGGTGGTGGCATGAATGTTTGTGAGTGGTTTAGAATCCACTTTAAATTGTAGGTCCCAACTTAATTAGCCTAAAGTGGGCACAAAATTCCGACAGAGCGACAAACCAAACTATACCATTCGTATAACTTTTCTTGGTAAGAGGCGTTTTTTGGAGTGCATGACATTTTTTTTTTAACACTTTTTTCTAATAAACTTAAAATGTTTAATCATTTCCAAGAAAAAAAAATGTTAATAAAATTATAGCTCATAATATTTCAAATTTTAATATTAAATTCAATAAAGACAAAATACATTAAAATGAACTTTCATGGATTATATTTAAAAAAAAATCAAATGATGAATGAATTTTAGTTTTCTAATTCATTTCATTGCTGCATCAGTATTCTCAAATATTTTGATATACAAATATTCTCAATAACAGCTTAATATGCATTCTCGGCATGCGCTATAAATAGATTGCTTGCTTTGATGATTACCAAAACATATTTTTATTTTTACGTCGTTTGTAAATATAAGGTTCGTCACAATTCTTTTTTTATTGAAAATTATAGAGAAAATTTTGACATTTTTCTTGGCTGCAACGAAATTTTGTCATCTTGTTTACAAAAGAGTATTTGTTATTCCTTTGATCGATGTGATTTATAATATTGATAGTAATACTCAAATGATGGATAAATACTGGCTTTTGGTGATGTATTGCAATGCCGATATCTTTATGAGCTGATGGATGACACTTTTTCAATGTTTTCCAAGAAAACTCCAGATTAAATGCAAAAGCTAATCGATCTTTCGACAAGCAACATCCATTTTACTGCTAAGAAAATTTATTTCGTCACAAAACTAATGTTAGAAATCATGCAGCATAGAAAAAGTACATAAATTTGATGTAACATGAAGTACTAATATACCAGTTGGGATAGTTAAAAATATGTAAAAACTAATCAAAGGAAAGATTATGAGAATGAAAGAACACGAAATTTTGTGAGGTTTTTTTTTGTATATTTTTATAATTAAATCACGTTGAAATAAAAACGTCTGAAAATAATTATTGTCGTAGAATTTCAGTTGTTGTCTCTCTAATAGCATATGCATAGCAAATTCAAGGTTATCCAGGACAAACCCCCTGAGTTCATATTTCACAATCGCAGTTTGGATCATCAAAGGAGGACTGTAAAAGGTTTTCAGGTTTCAGCCTCATCTGATTGAGCCTAAAAGAGTTATAATACTATATTGTAATATAGAAAGCATGTGTACTACCAAGCCTTTCCTCCATTAACTTGTAAAGATTTTTCAATACTTTATAATAACCACTATTTCAATGGGTCAACGTTGGTCATTTATTTTACCACAAGAGAGTAGAACCCAGTCTAATCTGACATTTTCCAACCCCACAATCCTATTGATCCTACGCACCAGATTTAACACTTGACTTGGTGATGAAAAAGCAACCTTTTCCCACTATATTGCATCCTATTTTAATTCTTATTTTGACAAGGCTAAATGTTCAAAAGTATTCAAGGCACAGTAGTAAACGATGCTTAAAAAAACAATAATTGATTATTTTAAACCTTAAATTTCAGCTTTACTTATACTGTGTTTTAAATGCTGCTATGTGTTTAAATTATTTTATTCTGTTATTGTTATATTTGTTGTTGTTTCTTATCCCACTTGGCTGGCCAAGCCCACGAGCCCATACGTACTCAGGATTGAAGGGGAAAGAAGCAGCTTCTGTTCTGATGGAGCACCCGTAGGTAGAAGCCTGACTTTGGCTCCGTGACGCTCTTACAGTCATAGGAGACCGGGACCTACGGCTTAAAGTGGATTCCGAACCACTACAAACATCCATGGCACCGCCGGGATTCGAACCCGAAACCTGTGGCACCGAGCACCAGAGTGCATATATATATATATATATATATATATATATATATATATATATATATATATATATATATAGATAGATAATTTGTAATTAAAATTATATATAGGAAATCTAAATGTGCAAACCTCTAAAATACTAATTTTTTATGTTCAGATGTAGTACAATTCAATTTATATTTTTCTCTGTTATACGAAAAGCCCATAGAGGTCCGATTAGAGAAGATTCACTGCATAAGACCGACACCAACAGTTGTAGCTTCTGAAGGAAGACTATACCCATGTCTTCAAACCCGAAAAAGGGTGCTTCAGACCAAAGGATCTTTCATTCTAAATATCAGAGGAAATTTTCGGTTCACTTCATATTCTGAGTTTCGAATTTAGATCCTTAGGGTAGGACTGTCACTGTTATTGAACTTTTGCTCATGTTTTCAAATATTGTTCATTTTGCCCTGATAACATATATAGAATTTTCAGCTTTACTCAAGGTACACCAAGGTGAGCCTGATATAGTGCCCCTTCATTTACTCCACAATTAGAAAATCTGTAGATGTGGCATATAGAGATATACACTTTCCTTCTCGATCCCGACAAATTGGCCCTGCTGCTTTTGGATTTATATTGCCACACCCAATGTAGTATATATCGGGATATACATATATACACTCAAGAGCCAAAACATTATGACCACCTGTCAATAACGAGTTGGCCCACCTTTGGCGCGCAACACAGCTTCAACCCGCCTTGGCATGGATTAATGCCACCACTTAATACCAGTTAAATACCACTTCCACCTGATCACATGCCTTTCACGTCATTCAGGCGAGTTCATTGCAAAATGTAGGTGTGGTCATAATGTTTTGGCTCTTGAGTGTATATCTGATGTATATACCCTGTTTGGAAGCTCTTTTTTTTTCAGATTCTCTGGTCAGGTTTCAAACTCGGCTTCTTTATTTAAAAAAAATATATAATAATAATATTATCGATCAGGCAGTTTCGACTCTACGCCTGAGGAAGAAAAACAAAGAGATTTTTTAAAATTAATTTTTATATTTTATATGTGAATTAATTCACACTGTTCACCCAAACAACTTCAATTCCGCGCTAGGGAGCAACAGAAAAAAACTGAGTAAAAAAATTATTTTTTTAAATTGAGCAAACATTTTTTTTTCATGTAAAATTTTTTTTCCTATAAAATAGTTTTAATAAAGAAATTTTTTTTTACTGTGAGTTATGACATTAATTTTTATAGGTGTAATATTTTAAACTTGATTTAATCTCAAGGAAATAGGTTTTCCTTAATTTTTTATCGAAAGATGAAAAGGAATAAAATATTCAGTAGTCAGGATACTAAATTAAATATTAAAAGTTGAGTTGCAAAGATTTTGAACACTAAATTAAAGGCGTATGATCTTAGCCAATATAGCCAACATTAGATATCAACAATATATCTCATTTAAATAAATTATTAACGTTTAAACAAAAAAAAAGTTTCCTTAAGAACTAAATCATTTTTAATCATCAAATTATGTTTTATTTGTCATTGAGTCTGAAATAGTTTATCATTATAAATATAACTTTTTTATCCATTTATTTATCTTGATAACTTTTAAATTTATTATAATTTTGTCAGAGAAATTTTCTTTTGTTAGGCGTTTTCTTATTTCACTAACATATACTGATACTAAATGTTCAGAGATAAATATTTGCTAAGCCCTAATTAAAGAATGTGCAAAAATAAAAACATGTATTGAAACAATTCATAAAGCGTAGAACAAAAGGCTTTTAAAATTATTTTATTTGATTTCTGAGAACTAAACTGTCACAAATTAGTAAACATATTAAATAGCTTATAGAAAAATCTTTTCTTTTTTAAAGCTTAATAATAATACTTCGCGACCAAATTCAATATTTGTTGAACTTTCTACATTGTTGCCGATCTATTGTTTGAGGTAAAAAGGTTTAATATTTATTAAACTGTTGCTATTAGCCAGAGGAAATACTTGAAAAAATATTGTAATATTCACACAATTCAAGGTCATACAACCGAATTGAATTGAAAGACATGGAAACACGAAATTGACCTGAAAATAAAAAGCAGGAAAAATACATATTATCAAATATCTAAAACCAGATTTATCAAATATATATAAATATAATTTGCAAGGTCAACTGTAAACAGGTAAACATAATTAAGGATAAAATATAAGGCAGGGGTGAACAACTCAAATGATCTTGCGGGCCACTTTGGAAATGCATCATAACTCCGCGGGCTGCTTATATAATTACAGTAGAACCTCTTTAAGTCAAAAACCTCCAAAACTCAAAAAAAAAAATTTTTTACCATCCCTTCAAGCCAAAAAGCCTCCATTACTAGAAATTTCAACCCTCTAAATGTCGAAATAATGAGTCAATCCCCAGAAGCCATTTTGGTACATATTTTCCCTCCGTAACTCGAAAAAAAAAATTGGACCTCTGCACCTCGAACATTAGCAATGTTTGATTTTACAACCTTTACAACTCTATCATTTGAAACTAATTACCTCTATAGCTCGAAGAAAAATAAGAACAATAAAAAATAAAAAAATAATTGACTTTTTTAATAATAATATTTTCGGAATTATTTTGATTTCGTATTTTAGTACGTAACATGACTTTTAAGTTGCAAATAAACATGTTTATTACCTCTGTAACTTGAATTTTTATTTATTTTACCTCTCCAACTCAAAATAAGTCAGAAAGAATCAAAACCTCTACAAGTCGAATATTTCTTTAGAAAATCCGCGCATGTCGAAAACTCTATAACTCGAATTATTTGGCGCCTCCCTTGAAGTTCAACTTACAGAGGTTCTACTGTATATACACCATATTATATTCTGACACATGGGATTAGATTTAGGCACTCCCTTAGTCACAGGGGATATTGAAAAATTGTGGAGCATTGCAAAATTGGGGAGGAGATGTTGTAAATTTGAACATAGACAAGAACGAGTAGATTAATTTATAATCAAATGATAAGCATTTCACTAACTAATGAAAATTAACTAAAGACAATTAACTTGATAAATTAACTAGGAAAGCGAACTAATGATTTTAAGACGAATTTTTCCACCAATTTTTTGCTTAAAAAAGGGTAATAAATGGAAATGTATAAAATTCATTTACATTTACAAAATTAAATAGATTGAAGCACCTAAAAGTTCATCTGTATTCACAATAATTTAAATTCATTAAAAGTTTCTGAAAAATTTAATTTTAAGTTTATTTATAATTTCAATACATAAATTTTTCATTTATAATTTCAATGAATAAAATAGACAAGAATGAATAGATTAATTTATAATCAAATTATAAACAATGATAAACATTTAACTAACTAATGAAAATTAACTAAAGACAATTAACTTGATAAATTAACTAGGAAAGTGAACTAATGATTTTAAGACAAATTTTTCCATCAATTGTTTGCATAATAAAGAGTAATAAAAGGAAATGTATAAAATTTATTTAGATTTACAAAATTAAACAAATTGAAAAAACTAAAAGTTAATCTGTATTCGCAAAAATTTAAATTCATTAAATTCATTTATAATTTCAATACATAAATTTTTTCCTTTAAAAATAAATATTTGTATGTATTAAAAGTAAATAATTCAGAATGCAGATCAATAAGCATTTAACATTTATTCAGACTTATTTTAAAAAAAAAACTGACAAAAATTTCCATTCTGAGTTTTACCGCATTTAAAATGAATGTTATTTCAGCAGAAAAAAAATTTCAAAAAAAGCAAATATTGCGTTAGGGTACAAAATCTCGATTTCCTCATATACAATAAAAATAAAGTAAAAAGCAGGAAGGAGAAACTATTTCAATGGTTTTATTTATTGATTTTCCAGAAAATTTAGCTATTTCTCTCTATATCCATAATGATTCAAACAGGCATTTATATTTTACTGCACTTTCTAACAACAAATATAGCTATTTATTGTGGCACAATTTTAAAAGGAAAATGCAGTTTTGCAGTCCCCTTAAATGCAATCTGTAGTTTTTAAAATAAATATTTGTTTTTTTCATTGTTAGTGAATAGAATTGCGACTGTTGTGTTATGGTAAAGAAATAAAAAACAAAATTTATAAAGAAACTTAAAGAAACTAAAGAAAGTATTTTCTTAACTTGTTGTAAAATGAAAACATAGAATGAAATTGTTCTCTAATATTTAAATAAATACTAAACTGATACAGTATCATGTTTTAATATTTAATATTAATAATTTTTTTAAACTAGACTGGCATATAATGAGGCAGGACGCTAGAAACGCAACGGTGGTTGGTCTATTGTCAACCTTACAGATAAATATATATAAAAATAAAATTTCTTAAAAATAACTGAAGTTTGATCCTACTTTCTAATTATATTGCACTTGACAATCAAACAAATGATGAATAATTGCATCTAATGACAATTATTCATCATGTTCATTAGTTGTTTCAGAATAAAATATTCTGAATTTGATAACCATCCTATATAACTGTGGTATAACAAAAAGATTCATTTCCATTTGTGTTTATACCGCAGAATGATGATGGGAGGACTGGCGTTTAGAGATTGGACTTTAAGAGTAACAGCCCAACATTTGCGTTCCTGATGGAAGAAAACTGGGAAGCTCCCATCAGACAACCTCACTAGTTATGTGAATCGATTTACACATGTTGTCATAATTGTCATCGAATCTTCTCTTTTCTGAAAGCAATAAAGTGCTCTCTTGCAAGTTTACTGCGCAAGTTATCATTGGAGCAGTAAAGTTTAATACCTATCAAACACATAAGAAGTGTTTTATTCACCACTTTTACAATTTTAATTTCATCCATTCTTTCAACCCAATAATCGTCAATTGCGTTAAGCTTATATCTCAATAATCAGTTCTGCTTTTCACACCAGGTTCTTGCATGGTCTCAACTACTACAAACCTGTCTGTTCTATCGCCATACAAGTAATTGATCAGCATTATCTCTTCACTATCATCTCAACTAGAATACTACCGAATCCTTCAATCTTCAAGTCCAATTCACATTGATCCTCTACATCATCATCCATGAACTCACTTACATCAAACATATTCTACCCATATCCAAAAATATTTTTCGAATTATCTCAACTATTATTGCTTTCATCTTATTATTTTTATGATGAGTTTCGGCACTTGTATACAGGATGTTGGAATTTGTATGCTTTTATTCGCGCCACGCAGCGTCACGTGATAGTTTTATAGAAATCTTTTGGAACCGATTCAGAATTGCGCTGTTGCCGTGGAGACCAGCTGTTGCCGTGAAAACGAGTTATTTTATTCTAAATTGAACATTCTTCTTCCAGTTTAGCTTTTGCCTTTGAACTGTTACCATCAACCCTGTATATCTTTGTAAATATTGCTTGTAAATAAATGAAGATTCCATAAATGTTTGTATGGATGGATCAATACTTCTCGAACCACTAGAAAGCTGCGCTAATCAGAAAAATTGAACCACCGAAAGAAACGCGATAGTCGTAGTGACACAGGATATTTAAATGGTCATGGGACAAACTTTGAGGGTTGATGCAGCTTACTAAATACATTCTTTCTTTTTGTACAGGAATGTATGGCCTGAAGCGATGGGTTGAAGATCTTATTGATGATCTTTTGATGTCTAGTTTTCTTTATTAGCCAACACAGAAAATTAGATATTAAAAAAAAACATGGTTTATTTACAACATCATTGAGAAGTGTTTCTTTGATTAAATATGTACAATAAATGCTCAAAACTGCAACCACTAACAATAATACATGCTTGGTAGTGTCGAAAGAGGGATTGGCTAATAGTTCCAAGCCTTTTGAGGAAGATTACAGCTGCAATGATTCTCAAATAAGAACCTCAGTGATGAGGTTCTGAAATTAGCCAACTATATAGTCTCGTAAATGAAAATGTTTTCGAATACTGAACATTTTGATCATAGTAATTAACTCAATCCGTTAGTCCTAGTCCTAGTCCGTTAGTCTGTCAATCCTAGATCAGTCCGTTACATTCATCATGTTCATGTTGTACGTTCAGTCACACTGCACACTCCTTGTCTACCACAATTTTTAATGAACTCTCCCAAGGATGGCATATACGAATATGCTGATCACAATCATTCCTTATTGAATAAGCAGATGCTGTACGTTCTTTACATTCATCATGTTCATTTTGTACGTTCACCCACTCTGCACACTCATTGTCTACCATAATTTTTAATGATCTCTTCGAAGGATGGCATATGTGGAGGAGTTTTGAACCTTCATCCTGCTCAACCGTATTGAAAGGAATACTACTAATACTAATTACTAACTTACTACCCACTAATTTATCATATTCCCTTTCATAATTATAACAAACGTCGGTACGGTACGCCTTGTTAGATTTCGAAATTAATTGTATTTGGATAACTCACTAAGTCCGATTCAACCCTACTTCAGTTTTCCTATTAAAATAAAACTATAAAATATAAAATTATTTTTAATGCTATTATAAATTACGAGTAAGACCTTTAAAGAAGCGAAATTAAAAACATCAACTTTACTTCAATATTATTCTATTTAATATTTACTTTTATATTATTGCATACTATAAGAAAATGATCTAACCCCATTATTGGAATCATGTAATAGCATTTAAAAGAAAACACATTAAAATTGAATTACTAATGAAAATTTGAAAGCACTAAGACCGTAAACGTTCATAATTATCCTATTAATATTTCATATCCTGGTGCAGATATTTCACTTTTGATATTACGATTTGTTTTATCGATATTTTTTTAATGATTCTTAGTTACCTAATTTTTTTTTTAAATGATTCTTCATTTTGTTTTTCCAAATTGATTTGTTCTCACATACACTGAAGTGACAAAAGTCATGGGATACCTCTTAATATCGTGTCGGCCCTCCTTTCGCCCGGCGAAGTGCAGCAACTCGACGTGGCATGGACTCAACAAGTCGTTGGAAGTCTTTTGCAGGAATATTGAGCCATGCTGTCTCGATAGACGTCCATAATTGTGAAAGCGTTGATGGTGCAGGATTTTGGGCACGAACAGACCTCTCGATGATGTCCCATAAATGCTCGATGGGATTCATGTCGGGCGATCTAGGTGGCCAGATCATTCGTTGGAATTGTCCAGAATGTTCTTCAAACCAATCGTGAACAGTTGTGGCCCGGTGACATGGAGCATTGTCATCCATAAAAATCCCATCGTTGTTTGGGTACATGAAGTCCATGAATGGCTGCAAGTGATCTCCAAGTAGCTGAACATAAGCATTTCCAGTCAATGTTCGGTCCAGTTGCACCAGAGGACAAGTCCATGCCATGAAAAAACAGCCCACACCATTACGGAGCCACCACCAGCTTGAACAGTGCCTTGCTGACAGTTTCGGTTCATGGCTTCGTGGGGTCTGCGCCACACTCGAACCCTACCATCAGCTCTTACCAACTGAAATTGTGACTCATCGGACCAGGCCACGGTTTTCCATTCATCTAGGGACCAACCGATATGCTCACGTGCCCACGAGAATCGCTGCAAGCGATGTCGTTCTGTCAGTAAAGGCACTCGAGTCGGTCTTCTGTTGGAATAGCCCAAGAAAGCCAAATTTCTCCGCACAGTTCTAACAGACAAATCCCTTGTACGTCCCACATTGATTTCTGCGGTTATTTGACGCAGTGTTGCTTGTCTGTTAGAATTTACGATTCTTTGCAGACGTCGCCGGTCTCGGTCGTTAAGTGCAGGCGGTCGACCACTGCGCTGTCCATGGTGGGATGTTATGCCTGAAATTTCATACTCTCGGCACACTCTTGACACAGTGGATCTGGGAATGTTGAATTCTCTAACGATTTCCGAAATGGCATGACCCATGCGTCTAGCTCCAACTAACATTCCGCGTTCAAAGTCTGTTAATTCCCGTCGTGCGGTCATCATCACGTCAAAACCTCTTCAAATGAATAACTTGAACAGAAATGAAAGCTCTGCGAAAGCACTGCGCATTTATACCTGTTCTACGCGATGCTACTGCCATCTGAAAATTTACATATTGCAATCCCCTGACTTTTGTCACTTCAGTGTATTATTCCTATTATATTTTTGTAAATTAATTTTCAGGTGATGAAATTATTCTTTCTAAATTTAATGTGAAGCTAAGATTATTCTTAAGCTATTGGAAAAACATTTTGGAATTGATTTTATATGCATTAAAAATTGCGAAATTTCAAAAGCCAAGAAATTTTTATGTTGTTGACCATCGGTGGGCTTCCTGTTCCCATTTATGTACATTATGAACAGCAAACAGTCGTGCAATAGTGTTGAACATTGCTTTCCGAGAGGACTTTTAGGGGTAATTGCCGCATCTGTGTATTCTGTGGCAGGAAATCCTGAAATTTTCAACTAGACATCTTGAATATCGATGCGATATGCTGAAACTCCGCCTAAATCCACACCAAGTCTCCTTTTTTCTGAAAGTAATAATTGCAATGGATACAAAGTAGTCCTCATGTTGTTCCAGCAAGCTAATTACACTTTGTACCACTGTTCTACGAGCATTTGAAAAAGAGTACTCCAGTTTTCGTAACGATGATATTTGATCTCACTCTGAACACTCAAAATTCGATAAGCACACAGAATCGAAATCATGCATTACCACGATAAATCTGCACGCCACAATGTCCTGCTGTATTTGATCTGAAAAAGAAGAAGGGTTCCAAAATTCTTTCCAGAATTGTCTTTTGGGAGGGGATATGGTGGTGGTTTCTTAAAAATCCTCACAAATTCAAAGCATCGCCACTTGGTGAACATATCAGTGTATTGAAGAAAAATTCTCTGCTAAAACCATATTTCGGCTGTTCAGAGAATATAACTTGGTGCATTATAAAAAATTTGTAATGTAATAGTTTTGTATTAAATAATTTTATGTGCTGTTCTTTTTCCTCATTTGTGGGACATAGGCTATCTGCTTAATGTCAGATTTCGAGATAATAGTTGTTTTATTTTTGTGGGGTAGGTTTGTCAGCCCTACGCTCTACAATCATATCAAACCGAAACCTACGGCTTAAAGTGGATTCAAACAACTACAATTATCCATGACCCCGCCGAGACTGGAACCGGAAGCCTATGGAACAGAGCACCAGAGAACAAGTATCTCAGCCATCAGGCCCCCATATGCTGTTTCAGTATTATCTATTAATTGAATAATGGTATGATGATGATAAAATCAGTTTCAAAAAATAAATGAGATTTTTGAAAAAGATCAGATATTTAAAGGTGTAAAAACATTTTGTCTACTTTTAAAATGCAACTTAAATGTCATAAAGGGCTAAAGCATGTATTCGAAATAGTGATCGTCTGATTCTCAACTGTGAAGATAGTCGAATTTCAGCTTACAGGAAGATTAAACTTGAAATTGAATTATTCAGTAAAATAATCCGAAATATAAAATGTTTATTAAGAAAAAAAAAATAATGAAATTCATTAGAGTTGCTCATTTTTGCATTTTTACTGTCTTTGTGGTTTTCTTACTTAAAATGGAAATTTTTAAAATTTTCTGTAATGATACGGACTCATGTGAAAATGTTTAAAAAAAGTATTCATGTAATTTTAAACCAAAGATCTGTAACTTAATAACTTTTTTATAAGACAATCTAATTCTGGGAAGCACAGACAAATGTCCGCATTTGCTTTCATTACATCCTGTTTTAAAATATGTCAATGTTACTTTAAAATATGTAATTTTTGTACTTAATTTGTAATTTTAGATGATATGAAAATTTTTAAAGACTTGGTTTGATGAAATACGATACTAATATAATAAAGAGTAAACAACTAAATCAGAAACACACGTCATTTATTGATCTTTAATTTATTATAAAAAAGGAGATAAGAAAATTTTCGGTAATAGGCTAGAAAGAAAACATGGTTCCTATATTGTTTTTTTTTATTATTTATTTCGCTTTAACAACATCGATTCTCTTATGTTCAAAGACACTCATCGAAGGTAAATATTAATTTCCAGGATGCATTATGTATTTTATAGATCCCCAAAAATTATGCACATCAAGTTAGCTCCAAAGTTATTAGGTAATGCATTAAATTGCGTAAGAGTAATTCAATGAGCATAGATTTGTTTACATGACACGAATATTAGAAGGTTAATAAATAGAAACCATCAGCTTTCATGCTTGTTTACAAAGTAAAATCGGAGCCAGGCGCCTCGGTGAACAACAAAATCTCGATTAGGAAAAAAAAAATAATAAACGATGTTGAACTGGTAGTCCTTGACTGTAAACAGGGAATGGACGAGCGAAATCTATGGACCAAAATACCTTTCTGTCGATGTTTGGGGAAAGGTAAACATCCCAGGGTGTGACAGATGTTGTCTAGTTTATATGATGTATTCGCCAACGCCAAATCTGATACATATCAGCTGTTTTGCTGAGAATAACGATAATATTGTCCCTCATTCAAGGAAATATTTAAGGACAATAAGATATAGATGAAAATAAGGACAATAACGAATTAATAAATTATAATATCGTGAAGAAAGCTTTAACAAGACATACGATCAGTTAGCATAAAAGAGTCTCAATAGTATGGACTACATTTAATTTTCATGTGCTTCATAGCAACACAATCAAATCGCATAACAATACTAATCAGCTATTATAATGATGTAATAATCATAATCGATATAGTATTTATATGACAGTAATCGGCTATTTTATATTCCTACGGCGGCTTATAGTCAGTTTCCTCACAAAAGAGATAAGGAAATTGTTCAAAATACAAAGTATGCATAAGTTGCATTCTGAAACTAAAAATGATTTGACAAAAATACATATTTTAAAGGGTGAACTGCTAGATTTCCATCAGCAGATTAAAAGAGACACATATATCTCTACATTAACAGGATGTGAAACAAGTTTTTCAGGAAATCCACAAAATTTAAACGATCTTTATACACTATTATAAGATCCTTACACACACGCACTCAAACACACATACACACACACACGCACTCAAATACATATGTATATATATATTTGTATTTATTTAGTTAAATGGAAAGTTATGTGGGATTGTAACTTACCTAATTCAAGCCAATATGAATGCCCAAATTCAAATTTGGTTCCCTTTTTCTAAAATTATTTTAGACTTAACTTATCATGCAATTTATTATACACTCCCTTAAACTTATACTTTAATTTTTATTATCCAAGAAAGTGGTGATATATGTTAAGTTACTTATATGCCATATCATATTTTTTTAGTTTAAGCTTTATGGAAATACTGTGTACTGTACTCGAAACATTTCTTCAGTGTATATGGGATCTTTAAGTGAAAGTCAAGTTCAATGAAGCTAAATCAGGTAGATAATGATTTGAAAGTATTGAAAGAATCGGAACCCCATATAACAAGTTGTGAACAAACTAGTAGACTCCACTGTGCTCAAACAGCAGTTGTAGAACGCCTAAAAATGATAAGAAATGTTTCTTGATCTGGTGTTAAGGTTCTGTAGGGGTTTACGGCTCAAACCGTCTGCAACGAGTAAATGTTTGCACACCACTAGTCAAAAGAAATGAAATTGATCCTTGTTTAAAACATTTCGTGACTGGAGTTAAGTATATTTTATGCAAACGTTACTCGAGAAAGACATTAGTTAATCCCTAAAGGAAACCCTGTTCTCCCCACAAAGCCAGGATTGTATCTAAAGAAGGGTTTATTTTGCCTTTGGTGAGATATGTAATGTGTGGTTTATTCTGAACTACTTTTGAATAATCAAACTGTCAACTTAGACATCTACTGTTGACAATTATATAATTTAATGCAAGTGTTAATAACTAAAAGTCTAATATTACTCAGTAGATGTGTGATTTTAGAACAAGATAAAGCATGGCCTCACACCGATCAAATGGCTCATCAGATGCTGCATGAATTAGATTGGGAAATTCTAACTCACCCATATTATTATCCAAATATAGCCTTATCAGATTACTATCCGTTAAGGTTTTGCAACATTTTCTTGGTGGCAAAAATTACAGTAATGAAAACGAGATTTAGAATTCTCTTAATGAATATTTTGCTGCAAAACCGAAAAATACGTTCTTCGAAGATGAAATAAAAAAGTTGCCCGATATATATATATCTGATATATATATATAGCTATATATATATCAAATATATGCATCAATACATCTAAATCCTGTGTTATTTTCCATTGAATCTAATATATATATATATATATATATATATTAGATTTAACGGGAAATATCACAATATATATAACCCTTGATAATGTATATATATATATATATATATATATATATACATAATCAATGAAATTTTTAGTGCCCACTAGGTTTACATTTATATGAACTTTGACAGTAAACACTGTATGATCTGGTTTCAAATGATAAACACATGTAAATAATGATATAAAATCATCATAATGATGTATTCAGCATCTCTGGTGCTCGGTGCAACAGGCGTCTATTTCTGGTCCCGAGTGGGCCATGGAGGACTGTAGAGGTTCGTAATCCACTTTAAACCGTAGATCCTGGTCTAATATGACTGAGTTGGACATAGTACTGACACCTCTACCCCTTAAAAAAATCTCCAATATCGAAATTTTCCAGTAAGCAGACGATCTAGGCCCACCATGGGGCTGTTGCTTCAATAAGAACTCACTATTAATAATATTATGTAAAAAAGTTATTAAATCCTGTTCCAACGTCTTTTTTTGTTCTCTAATGTGTCCTTTGAACTATCGGAGATGTTTGGAGTATTTTCTCTCTGAGTAGCCCCTATTTTTCACTTAGTTTCTCTGTGTGTATATATATAACATACGTTAAAGGAATAATTGACATTGATAAGTTACAAATATGTCAAAAAGTGTTTAGTTAATAAAATAAACAGAGGCAAAAAAGAAGAAGGACGAAAACAAGAAGAATCATTTCTCCCAACTTATGTTTAAATCTGGCCGTTTCAAGTCCAGATCTGTTAGATAGTTAAATATCGTTCAAATCCCAAAATGGTTTGAATACCCATTTTCTAAGGACTTTTATGAAAGAATTTAGTATTATTAGATGTAATATAAAAAATTGTCCTCTTGAAAGGCACATGCCCCGAATACGAAATTGTTCATAACGTTTTTTTTTCTATCTATTCTTCGAAAAGCCAATTTTACAGTGATTTTGACTGAAATTCCATTTTTCTGAAAGACACGTGGCCTGAATCAGACATGTGAAACTATTGGGATCTTCCCATACAAGGTGTTTCAAAAAATATTTTATTTTTTGATATTTCAAATCTCATCAGTGATGTTAGTCCTCATATGTCGTTGAGAGTTTGGCGATAACAAGTGAAATATTTTGGATAGGGAATATGTAACAATGTTACATTTTGAACATCATTCAAGACTCATAAATAAATATTATATCATGAATTTATAGCCATTTCTGTTTTCTCAAAATATATCATACAGAGAGACAAAAGTAAGGAAACAACATAGTCAGATTGATCGATATAGCCAGATCTTATTGCAATGGTATTTGTATACGAATACCATCCAGTTCAACACGGACATGATTAAATTTTGTTTGTCAATGAATAGGAGTTTCAAAGCATGAGAACTAAACATCCTAGTAGCGATTAAAATAAAAGAAATTTCTGTTCAGATGAGAAAGTTTAACTTCTGATCAAATGCGTATTGGTGTATGTCCAATGTCTATACATTCTGTATCAATATCTCTAACGCATTAATGTCTCTCAAATGAAAGGTGTCGTACTTCTCATCATTGTATCAACTGTATAAATGTCTGTGTCAATATCTAGCTTATGAATTCTGTACAAATGTCTCTAATGCATCAATGTATCTCATATGAAATTTGTTACAGTCTTTATCTATGTATCAATGATTGTATAAATGTCTGCATCAATGTCTGGCATCTGTGTTCAGTATCAATGTCTCTCATATGACATGTGTTGTACTTTGAATCAATATATTAATAACAGTATAATTGTCTGTATCTGGAATACGGGATCCGTATCAATGTCTGTAAGACCTTAGTATATCTCATATGAAATTGGTTGTACTTCGTATCAATATATCTGACTATAAATATCTGACATACGAGTTTTGTATCGATGAACCTAATTTATTTATATATCTCATAGGAATTTTGTTGGACTTTGTATCAATGAATTAATGACTGTATAAATGTCTCGCATATGATTTGGCGCACAATATAAGTACATATAACCACTTGAGACAGACACGTGATTGTACAAAGCGATGTTATATGGATTTCCTTTCATGACAACCAGATCTTATATTTCAACAGAATAGTGCTCAACAACACACGATAATCATTTATACTAATTGTTTCCATACATGTCACCACTTCCTATGACAGCTAGATTGATAGATCCTTACCCAATAGAGCATCATTGTACACAGTTGAAGCTGCTTTTAAGGACAATACAGAAGCTCCTCTATATAACTCAGCAATTGCGGAGTGTTTCGCAATAAATCCTGAATGGATACATTCCCCAACTATGTATACCAAACAGGATAATAGCTTGCATAAGGACCATAAATGAATATAGGGATTGTTTTGCTTCTTGAAAAATATTTTAGTTTCTTTAAAATTTTAAATGTTTGTATTATTTACCCAACTAATTAAAGGAGGATTATTCCTTCTGACGAAAATCTTACATGTATATCTAAAAATCTTTACAAACTGTAACCGTACTTCGTCTACAAACTTTTCTCCCTCACTTCATTGCTGTCAGTTGCCTGGTGTAGATGCAGGTTATGTGTCTGTATCTTTAATATTATATATATATATATATATATATATATATATATATATGTAGTCATTTGTGTAAATATTAATGAAAAGTATTGAGGAAATATTTGAACTGATTGACTACATTCCGACCTTTTGGACACATTGTCAGGAAATAAAGAACGTTTATATATCCAAGGCAGAGATACAATATAGCAATTTTCTCTGTTAACTGTTGATTCGAAATGTTCCCAAATTAGTTCATGTATTTAATATAGCCACGAATCTAAATTCCTAAATAAAAGTCCGTAATCTTAGCATCCTTTATGTGTAACGATAAAACAAGAACTGATTTATCTAACTTAGTATCAGAATTTTTCCACATTAATGTCCATTTTTAGAAATGTGTGAACAGTTATTAATCCACAAGGAAAATGTTCCATTTTTCCTGACAATAAATATTTGGCTCATAAACGTTACAAAATACTATTAAAAATTTGAACACATTTGTGGAATATGAATAAATGCTTAAAAAATGAAAAGAATAAAGTGTTATGGAAGAAATAGTATTTGATCTAAATTGTAATGAAGTCTCATGTGTACACTATTTGCCGGATCGAGCAGTTAAAAGGGAAAACATTGTCATTAGCCAATATGATTTTTGCTCCAATATTGCTACTTCTCATCGATCCCGTTATGGAAGAATCTTGAGATCACCCAAGCCTTCGCAGCCTGACATCCAATTGGCTAGATCTCTGGCCTTTGGTACCAAAAGGCTTCAGGTTCGAATCCCAGAGGTAGCATGGACGTTTGTTAGTGGTTCGAAATTCACTTAAGCTGCAGGTCGTGGTCAAATTAGCTTAAAGCGCGCACAAAATCACCTTAAAGCCATAAACCATCCGAATCAAACCCAGAAGCCGAATTTAGGATTTTGGTTTGGTTTGGTTTGTCGGTTTGTCGTTCTACTGTCATCTTGTGCAAACAAGGGTTAAACACATGGAGACCTAAAGTGGATTCCGAACCACTAACAAACAACCATGCCCCGTTAGAAATTTTATTATTCTCCTAACTCAAAGGTGGGTTTGATTTAATTTATCGCTTTACGATAATTCTGTGCACACTTTAGACTAATTAGATCTGAGACCTGCAGTTTAACGTGGATTCCGAACCACTCACAAACATCCATGTCACCGCCAGGATTCGAGTCTGAAATGCCTGTGGTACCGAAGGTCACAGCGATTGCCAATTGCCCATTAGGCAACATTCAAAGGTTGGAGATCATCATGTCAAAACTCTTACATTTATATCTAGACCCCTTTAGAAACTATAACCGTACTTCGTTCACGAACGTTTCTCCCTGAATTCGTTGTTTTTAATTACACGGTGTAGACGAAGGTTTTGTGTTTGCATCTTTAATTTTATATCTGTAACTCTATCGTCATTTGTGTAAATAGAATTAATGAAATGTATTGATGAAATATTTGAATTCACTAACTACAACTCGACCTTTTGGATACTTCTTGGACTTCAACGGTTCCTTGGATATGAAAGGTAAGAGAGATTTATAAGATATTATCTAGTTTAAGCGAATTTTTTAATGTGGCAAAACTTTCTTTAAAACTTATTTATATTTTTTGCATATAAATGTCTTTCATTAAATTGCGTAATAAACATTAAAAAATAAATAAATTATATGAATACCAGCCTGCATGTACTAAGTATCCAAATAACTGAATAAATCGATTTTTTAAAATGTTTACATTCACACGTATGATTAAAAAGATAGCTCGAGGCCTTTTCATGATAGCGAATATGAAATTGCAAAACTGCTTTTGATGTTTAATATATTTTGAAACATAAGAGTTTATAGAATTTCTAAGGAATACACTCTTTTGTAATACATTTTAAATCTATTCTCTTTATACCGAACTATTGTATCCCGTACTTAAAATAGATTTGACGGAAGGGTTTTAAAAACATTTCGCATTACGAGTTAATAGTATATTTTTTTTACTTTTAAAGCGGAAAATATTTGATGTTGTGCTTTATTTTGTTTTGTTCTTTAAACAATGCTCCAATTCTCTAAGAAAATACGAAAGAAAGAGCTTCAAATTTTATAATGAGTTTTGTTTTCTTACTTTATTGTTTTGAAAAAAAAAAGAATGAGTTTTTGAATTTCTGAACAAAAATAGTTGAAAAGAAAAAAAAATTTAAAGACATTTCACGTATGAGAAATTAAACAGCATTTAAAATTGAGAATATTTTGTCTGATAAAGATATTTTTTTTTTCAATAAGAAAGGAAGTTTGTGTGTGTGGGGGGGAGGCCTGAAGGCTAAAAACGCAAATATTCCAACACATTCCTAAAATTTTAAATCAGTTTTTGTTTTAAGAAAAGTTTCCGATATATCATGCAATGTATTTTACTGTAATCACTTTTGAAAATTAATAAAAGGACTTTTTTTTCATTCAGTTTGAATTAGCATCACATGCGATTTCATATTATTTCATATTCATTATTATTCATTTTTTTTTCATATTATTTTTTTTATTTATGACGCTTGATATTCGGATGAAAACTTTTTGTATTTATTAGAAATTGAAAAATCTTAAAAAAAGGTTTAAATTTAAGTTGCATTTATGTAAAGCGTATACCAGTTCATAGATTGCTATAATTTCGAAAACATTGTTAAAAATATATATTATTGAATATTTGTTCAGAAGGATTTAAAGATTCATCTTGTTCTTTTTATTCTAAATTGTTGATGTGTTTTAGACACATAAATAGAAAAAAAAATTTTTATGATAAGTATAATTTTTGGGTAAGAGATATTTATAAAATATTATCTAGTTTAAGCGAATTTTTTAATGAAATAAAACCTTCTTTAAAACTTATTTACATTTTTTGTATTTTGTGCATTTAAAAGAATGAAAATAAATTATGATGAATACGAGCCTGCATATACTAAGTATCTAAATAACTGAATAAATCGATTTTTAAAATGTTTACATTCCACGTATGATTAAAAAGATAGCTATTTCGAGGTATTTTCATGATAGCGAATATGAAATTGCAAAACTTCTTTTGATGCTTAATATATTTCAAAACATAAGAGTTTATAGAATTTCTAAGGAATACACTCTTTTGTAATACATTTTAAATATCTTCTCTTTTATACCAAACTATTGTATCTTGCACTTAAAATAGATTTGATAGAAAGGTTTTAAAAGCATTTCACATTACGAGTTAATAGTATTTTCTTTCCTTTTAAACCGGAAAATATTTGATGCTGCGCTTAATTTTGTTTTGTTCTTCAAACAATGCTCTGATTCTTCAAGAAAATACGAAAAGAAAGAGCTTCAAATTTTATGAGTTTTTTTTTTTCTTATTACTTTATTGATTTGAAAAAAAAAAAGAATGAGTTTTTGTATTTCTGAACAAAAATATTTGAAAGGGAAAAAAATTTAAAGACATTTCACGTATAGGAAATTAAACAGCTTTTAAAATTGAGAATACTTTGTTTGATGTTTGAGAAAGGTAATTTTTTTTTTCAATAAGAAAGGAATTTATTTTTTCGGGGGGAGGGGATATTAGAAACGTAAATACATCCAACATATTCTTAAAAGTTTAAATCAGTATTTGTTAAAAGGAAAGTTTCTGATATATCATACAATGTATTGTACTGTAATCACATTTGAAAATTACTAAAAGGACGTTTTATTCATTCAGTTTGAATTAGCGTCACATGCAATTTTTAGTTATTTATTTATTTTTTATTTATATTATTTATTTTTATTATTTACGATGCTTGAAATTCAGATGAAACCTTTTTTGTGTTTATTAGAATTTGAAAAATCAAAAAGGTTTAAATTTAAGTTGTATTTATGTAAAGCGTATACCAGTTCATAGATTGCTATGATTTCGAAAACATTGCTAAAAATATATTTTAATAAGTATTTGTTCAGAAGGATATAAAGATTCATCTTGTTCTTTTTATTCTAAGCTATTGATATGTTTTAGACACATAAATAGAAAAAAAATAATTTAAAAAAATAATTTTTGTGATATAATCATTCATAAATAATGCATTATTCATTTTTATGAACACCATAAACTAAATAGATTAAAACTAACTCTGCATGAATTTCTTGATGTAAAATATAAAAGATTAAATAATATCTTATTATCTTAATATAAAATATAAAAGATTAAATATAAAAGATTTTTTGAAGGATATATATGCAGATTTAATTTAAATTTATTTAGTTTATATGATTCGTTAAAATGTTAAATAGAAAATAATATTTAAAACAATTTTGAAATAACTTCAACAACATAGAGATACTATTATATTAATTAATTATATTATATTAATGATCTCCAATTTCGGATTCTTTGACATTAGATCATTTGTTACTACAAAAGCAGAGTTATAACAGATTAAACATTAGTCAGGATGAACCTTTTGAGCCTCATATACTGTGCAAGAATTCTGTAACTCCAAATTACACCTTATTCCAACATACTAGGAGATTCTCACATTTCATTTCTTTTCTACGTCTAGCGGAAGGATTATCTGGCGTACGAATTTTTCCTACGACTTTCGCCATAAACATCGAAACTTTCGGTTGGACATCATATTTGATAATTCAATCTTGTAGTCATATTAAGAATTAAAAGAGCTGAAGTTTCTCAGGTGTACATTTTCTAAATATTTTCTAGTAGACATTCGCTGTTAGAAAAACAGTGTTATAACAATATCAGTATAAGCCAGGAGGCAACTTAGATTGGTTTGTCGCTCGACGGTTATTTTGTGCACGCTTTAGGTAATTAGACCGGGACTTACAGTTTAACGTGGATTCCGAACCACTCATAAACATCCATGCCACCACCAGGATTCGAACAACCAGGTACCAAAGGCCAGAGTGCTAGTCAACTGAGATGCACCTTAGAAGTGTGTTATAATGTAACGACATTTTACTACCACAAAAAAAAAGTCCTGGGAATTTCTGGCCTTCTGATTCATCAATTTTATACTTGTCATAGACATGTTACGTTGAGATTTTGAATGCGATGCCCATCAGGCTGCTTTGAACCAATTATTGTATCATGCAATTATAATTTTCAAATGTATAAATATGAAAATTTCTTTGTCTTTTTTTAAGATTTAAACTTGGAACTTTCATATTTGGCACGTGCGTGTGCTATGTCTATTCAAGACCATAGGCAGATTCATGGCATCATTCAGATTCATGTATTAAAACTTGAAGATTTCTTCTGTAAAAGAAATCTTCAAGTCTGTCTCTTCTGTCTTCTGTCTAAATCTGTCTAATTCTGTCTTCTGTCTAAATCTGTCTAATTCTGTCTAAATCTTCTGTCTTCTGTAAACGTTTCTTCAATGATTCATAGCGGTCTGATGGAGATGTGTTTAGCCCAACTCTCTGTACAATTAGAACAGGGGGATGCGATTTATTTTTTACTATTCTATGGTTTTATTTGCTGCCTGATGTCTAATCGGCTAGCACTCTGACCTTTAGTACCATAGGCTTCAGGTTCGAATCCTGTCGGTTGCATGGATGTTTGTTAGTGGTTCGGAATTCACGATCCGAAATTGTAGGTTCCGGTCTAATTAACCCAATTCGTACAGAAACTGACCGTAGAACAACAAACCAAATCATGATGGCCAATTGGTTAGAGCTCTGACCTTTGGTACCACAGACTTCAGGTTCAAATCCTGGCGGTGGTAGGGATGCTTGTTAGTGGTTTGGCGTCCACGTTAAATTGTAGGACCCTGTCTAATTAGCTCAAAGTTTGTACAAAATTACCGTAGAGCGACAAACCAAATCTGTTTTTATCCTTATTACATGTTTTTTTTTTCAGATGAGCCTGGGAAATACTGATTAATATTACAGCTTATTCAAAATATAAATTTATATCATAATAACAAAACTGTTTACATCATTGTGCTTTCCAATTAAATGGATTGAGAAACATTACTTGAATATGATGAAACTTATAAAGTAAAATAAATATTCTGTTTTATATAGTTATTGTACATTCTCTAAAAGTAAAAAAAAATCTTTCGTCATTTTAAATTAGTTGAAAATGTTTATTCAAGAAGTTTCAGCAACAAAATATCAGAACTTTGTTGTTTGAAAACTTGAAACTATTTTACACTTATGACTTTGTAAAATTTATAATCTTTAAAGATGACAAACATTAAATATTTGACTTCCACTTCGATAATCACCAGACCAAGTTAAACATTTTTAGATAAAATATAACAAAAATTCAATTTATTACTAAAATAAAAACCTTTGAAAATTTTAACAACTCTCACTAAAGGTTATATTGCGATAGAAATTTGGCAGAAGGGGGAGTGAATATTTGGGTTTTTTGTACTCAAATGTATTCTCTTTTAATGAGTTATCACTTATTATTAAAATTGTCTTTTATCTATTCATATTGTAGATACTGCATGTTTAGCTTGGTGTACGAATTGTTTCAGGAAGAGGTTGGATTCGAACTCTTTGAGTTTAATGGTAGGATTTTCCGCACTACAGAATTTTTTTTTTGTTATATCCGTAGGCCTTTTCCCCCACTTATATACATAAGTAGAAAAAAGGCCTAAGGACAAGTGCTTATTGAAATTAACCCATCGAATAACTTTGAAGGGAGAGCATTGCCTTCCGAGACTTTGTAAACGAAACTGTCCCGCATTTGTCGTACAGGGGAAAAACCCGGAAAATTCCCACCAGAGATATATCGGCATGGTTGATAACATCCACCGTATTGCAAACATCGACTGTAACAAGTCGTATGTCGTATAGGAGAAATCGTATCTGAAACATATGGGAGAAAAAAATGGAAAACTCCCACCAGACACTCTAAACATCGGCACGGTTGACAACATTGACTGCAACAAGCGTTGACTGTAAAGGATATTAGCTGCATTCGTTACCATTGAACTATGACTCATGAGGCCATAGATTTATCGTGCCTATGCCTGGCGGATTGTAACCCTTGTTTTAGATTACTATTGCCATGTATCTGTGTCAGAACAATGCTGCTTATTTCAGAAACCCAACTCATTAACCATCAGATCAATCCAAGGAAAATTATCAAACTCATTCATTATCCACAATGTCAAACAAAAATTATTTCAAGGCAATAATCAAAACACTGGAAAGTAGTAGGATTAGTAGAAAGTTTCAATTCAACATGAAAAACAACTGAACGTAATTCCCTTTATTTTATATAATCCTGAAATTCAGTAAAAATTATTGATGTTTTTTTTTTAATTAAATGATAAAAAGAATACTTGAAAAAAGTTAAAATTTGTTTCACTTTAAAATATAATTTCAAAAGTTCAATTAAAAATAAAATGTGTTGCTGGTTAGCAAAACACATTCGTTTCTTTATATTAGAATTTATGAAATATTCTATAATTGGTTTCGAAATTCTGCCTGTGAGACAAAGGATATTTTAATTAATATTTCGAAATTCTTTTTAGATAATAATGAATAAATTAATAGTCAAATTAATGAAGTTTTTGTTTTATTCACTACCAACCTAAGTTTTCGATTTTGTTTTTCTAAGATATTTCTATGTCTATAGCTTCTATTTTTGATGAAGGATTTTGATAAAATATGTCCAAATGGATAATTATTTGATGATGAAACAAATACCATTAAATGATTATATTCAATCGCACTTTTTAATGATTATTATAATGTTTATTATTTTTCAAATGTTAATTACTTTCAAGAATTCTGTTTAATAAAACTAACATTTTGTAATAAATGTTAATTTTATTACTTAAATTATATTCATTAAAAATTATTAGCTATTTTTTTCTTGTTATGCATCGTTGGGTCTAGTATTTCACTAATGCATGCCACAACAAGTAATATATATAAAAAAAAAATTAAAGTCAATTCCTACTTTTTTTTCACTCTATTGCAGAGAGTCCTTTATAAATAATTTTCATTCATTTTTTTAAGTTTATCTGGCGCCATCTACTAGTAGATATATACAACTTAAATCTAAAAAAAACTAAAATTAATTAATTAAATTTAATTACTGAATTGATATTTGAAAAAACTGTATTAACATCCAGTGTCATCCACTACGAGTTCAAAAAAAATGTATTTGAACTTGAGTGGAGGAATAAAAAGTATTTTAAGGAACGATTGAAAATTTGAACAAGATATATATATAGGGAGAGTGTGAGCTAATAGAAGGAATTGTAAAAGATGAGTAATTTCCCCATATTTGCGTGCATTTCCTGTGGAAGATGGATATTATTGCCACAATTATGATCGAATCCCCATGTTTTTAAAAGCAGTAACTGTAACCAATGCAATCTGTGGATTCGAACCTGAATCTTTATGTACATTATCGATGGGTTTTGAGTAAGATGGCACATAATTGGTTAAAAGAATTTCCTTCTTTATTTCTGATATATGCCAACAGCCATACCATGCTAAATATACCGGTTCTCGTTAGATCACCGAAGTCAAGCATCATTGGGCGCGGTCAGTATTTGGGTGGGTGACCACCTGGGAACACCGCGTGATGTTGGCATTCACAAATTTGGGACCTGAATGGCCGAGTGTCTGGCGCTCGGTGCCATAGGTTTCGGGTTCGAATCCCGGCTGTGCCATGGATGTTTGTAATGGTTCGGAATCCACTTTAAGCCGTAGGTCCCGGTCTCCTATGACTGTAAGAGCGTCACGGAGCCAAAGTCAGACTTCTACCTACGGGGTGCTCCATCACAACAGAAGCTGCTTCCTTCCCCTTCAATCAAGAGTACGTATGGGCTCGTGGGCTTGGCCAGCCAAGTGGGATAAGAAATAACAAACAACAACAATAATTTCTGATATAATTAAAAATTTACGGTGAATGTATTTACATTGAAAACAAATTTTACTTAGTTATTCCTTCTGCAGTATTATAATGTTTAATTATAATAATATTAATATGTTAACACTGAATGTCCCGGAAAAGCTAAGAACAAGGATGAAAGGACAAAGACATTTTATGTAGAATATATAAGATTTTAACATGCAAAGCATTTGTTATATAACATGCAAATGTTTTAGTTTTCATTTCTGTAAGCAATGATTACAACGGACACCGGTAGGATTTGAATACGAGTCCTCTTACAACGATAGTAGGGCATATTGCAAATGTGCTGGTTGGATTGTAAGGCTTAACATGTGATTAATTTAGGGAATTACTGCTTAGGAGTGTAGAATTACTTCTCATAACCACTCAAAATAATGGGTCATTTGAGTTAATAACAGGACCATTATTTTAATAAAGAATGCAATGGAAATATGAGGGATATGTACACTGCAATTCGAGTACCAGTCTAGTGCAACATCAAAATATATGCAGAATTACTTCTCGTGATCTCTCAAAATAGTAAGTCAGGTGATTAAATGAGAGGTGCATTATCATAGCAAGGAATGTAATTGAAATTTCAGGCATATTTACACTGCAATCCTAGTAGCAGTATAAGCATTCCAGTACCAGTATGCCAAAATATGTAAAATAACTTTTTATTTTCACTCAATAAAAATGGGTCAAGGAGGGGATAAAATGACAATTATTATAATAAGGAATGCAGTAGAAATACAAGAAAAGCACTACAATTTGAGTACCAGTGTAGTACAATCATCAAAATATATGTAGAATTACTTCTCATGATCACTCAAAATAATGAGTCGGGTGGGTGTAGATGAGAGAGACGTTATTATAGCATGGAATGCAATGAAAGTATCAAGCATATCTGCAATTCGAGTACCAGTGTAGCGCAGTCATAAAAATGTGTAGTCTCTTGTCATGATAACTCAAAATAATGTGTGCCGTGAGATAATGAGAGAATGAGAATTGTAATGTGGGAAAGTTACACGTGTGTTTTATAAGAAGACATTATTGTTGCAAAGATTTGAATGGAAATATCAGGGGAATTTACAGTGCAATCTGAGTACCAGTATCATGCAGTTGTTAAAATATGTAAAATTACTTTTTTAGAATCACTCAAAATAATGGTTGACGGGAGTTGAAAAGAGGACCATTATTATAATAAGGAATGTAATTAAAATAAGAGGGATATTTACATTGCAATTCGAGTACCAGTGTAGCGTAGTTGTAAAAATATGTAAAATTACTTATAATTACTCAAAATAATGTATCACTTGAGATGGTGAAAGGACACGTGATGCAATGAGGAGGGTTGCACGTGGTAATTTAAGAAGATATTATTGTAGAAAAGATTGGAATGGAAATTTACACTGCAATCCGAGTACCAGTATAACGCAGTTGTCTAAATGTGTAAAATTACTTTTTTATAATCATTAAAAATAATGGGTCGTTGGTATGTTGATAAGAGAACCATTATTATAACAAGGAATGTAATAGAAATATCAGGGATTTGTGTACTTTAATTCGAGTACCAACGTAACGGAATCATCAAAATATGTACAATTACTTCTCATGTCCGCTGAAAATAATGGGGCACGTGAGTTGATGAAAGTGACGTTATTTTAGCAGGGAATACAATGGAAATATCAGGGATATTTACACTGCAATTGGACTAACAGTGTAGTGGTCATCAAAATAATGAAACTCTTACAAATGCAGCAAGAATGGGCGTGGGTGTAAGGATGGTCGAGACGGAAGCCAAACAAATCGGACGCCATTTATCCAGATTTCAGGATCCTGCAATAGACATAAGAGCAAATAGTTCTTTGTTTACACGGAAACACTAGAAAGAGACGGACACCCCAACATTGTTTTTTGTTGTCGTCGCGTAGATCTTGGCATAAATTCTTCTGCTGCCCAAAGCTGTGCTCTTTGTAAAAGCCACATTTGGTTGATGTTAGAGTGAGTAGAAAAAAATTCTTAGGCAATTTTCTAGAGAGGAAAAATAAGGCCTTCATGTTATTTCATGAGGGTCAAATGCGATTCAGCTATTGATCAAAGGGAGATCTTCTATTTAATTTTGGGCATTTACAGCCCACTTTTTGATATTTGGAACTTAGTAAGCGAACTAAATTGAATCGAAAATTGACATTTTTAAGCCGTAAGTGAGTACTATAAATTCGTAGGTCAGATATCTTTTCTTTTAGAATGCTTTCTCGATATGCGGGTTTTTGAGAAAGGGGGAGGATGTGAACCTGCATACTCTTATATGCTGAAAATATATAATTGTTATTTTTACATCTTATTCTTACATATTGGGTATTCTTATTAATATTCTTGCACTTTATTCTAACATTCCTATTCTTATATTTTATTCTTAAATTTTCTTTTTTACATATTGGTGATTTCTATACATATATCCTTACTCATTCATTTTTATTTGTTTATTGGTAATTCTTATTTACACATTTTTATTCCATCATGTAGTGATTCTTATTCTTACATCTTATTTTTTCATATTAGTAATTCTTATTTTTTTCATATTAGTAATTCTTATTTTTTTCATATTAGTAATTCTTATTTTTTTCATATTAGTAATTCTTATTTTTTTTCATATTAGTAATTCTTATTTTTTTTATATTAGTAATTCTTATTTTTTTTATATTAGTAATTCTTATTTTTCATATTAGTAATTCTTATTTTTTCATATTAGTAATTCTTATTTTTTCATATTAGCAATTCTTATTTTTTCATATTAGTAATTCTTATTCATACATTCTTATTACTCCATGTTAGTTCTTATTCACATATTCTTATTCTTCCTTATTCCTTCATACTAATAACTCTTATTCTTTCATTCTTATTTTTCTTCATATTAGTAATTCTTATTTATATATTCTTATTTTTTAGTATTAGTAATTCTTATTTATATATTCTTATTTTTTCGTATTAGTAATTCTTATTCATATATTCTTATACCTTCACATTAGTAATTCTTATTCCTACAATTTGTTTTCTTCATATTGATAGTTCTTATTCATATAGAACTTTCATCTTATTCTTTCTTATTAGTAACTCTTATTCTTTCATATTAGTAATCCTTATTCATACATTTTTGTTTTTACATATTGTCATTCATGCATCATATTATTACTTTCTTATTTCTATATATTTGCAATTTTTATTCATACATATTATCCTTACATTAAGGAAATATGGAACGATTCCTTAACAATTAAAATTTGTAGGCAAATATATATCTTAAATATTAGAGGGTTACATTATAGGAGATAAACTATTCAGTGTATGTTTTAACTATTCTTAGGTTTGAAATGATCAATTTTCTCTTGAACAAATACAGATGCTATTCCCCTAATTTTGTAACGAAAAAAATACGTTTATAATCAAATATAAGATTTTTTTTTAATATGTTCAGTCTGATAGTCTTTTTATTGAACTATCATGTTTAATCATATATTTTCATAGATAGAAATCTTTTTTTTAAAATATTAAGATTGATTTTGTTCTACTTCTTTACCAAAATCTTTCGGTGTCCATCCAATGTTTTGGGGATTTCATTTATAAAACTTTTTTTTTGAGTCCGAAAGCATGGTAATTTCCAGGAGACAAGTCAGGGACTTAGCTAGGAAGGCATTTAAATGGAATAACCTCAATTCAGGTTTTATTTCTTATTTTTTTCCAAATGTAGAACAGTAGATTTAGAGATAGGGCTGGTAGCCATTTCCTACTGAAACGTAACTGGAGGTTGTTTGAGTAAAGTGATTGAATGTCTTTGAAAATAGGACTATTTTTTACTATAATTTCTCAATAATGTTTCCCTTATAACAGAATCCATTAATAATCATGAAATATTTAACTAACTTTCCTTGTTTTCCCTGAACCAACACTTAAGATTTGTTTGTCCTCATTTTTCAATTGTAATTACATGTTTCCATTTTTCAGCTACCAAATAATTTTGATACAACTGTTTGCGCATAATCTTAGGTTGAGGAACATGCTTTGCTGATGGCTGGGGAACAAAATATTTTTTTGTTGTTTTTAGTAGCTTTAATTCATTGATAGCTTGATTAGCTTTAATTCATTGATAAGCTTGATTAGCTTTAATTCATTGATAAGCTTGATTAGCTTTAATTCATTGATAAGCTTGATTAGCTTTAATTCATTGATAAGCTTGATTAGCTTTAATTCATTGATAAGCTTGATTAGCTTTAATTCATTGATAAGCTTGATTAGCTTTAATTCATTGATAAGCTTGATTAGCTTTTAATTCATCGATAAGCTTGATTAGCTTTAATTCATCGATAAGCTTGATTAGCTTTTAATTCATTGATAAGCTTGATTAGCTTTAATTCATTGATAAGCTTGATTAGCTTTAATTCATTGATAAGCTTGATTAGCTTTAATTCATTGATAAGCTTGATTAGCTTTAATTCATTTATAGTTTGATTAGCTTTAATTCATTTATAGTTTGATTAGCTTTAATTCATTTATAGTTTGATTAGCTTTAATTCATTTATAGTTTGATTAGCTTTAATTCATTTATAGTTTGATTAGCTTTAATTCATTTATAGTTTGATTAGCTTTAATTCATTTATAGTTTGATTAGCTTTAATTCATTTATAGTTTGATTAGCTTTAATTCATTTATAGTTTGATTAGCTTTAATTCATTTATAGTTTGGTTAGCTTTAATTCATTTATAGTTTGGTTAGCTTTAATTCATTTATAGTTTGGTTAACTTTAATTCATTTATAGTTTGGTTAGCTTTAATTCATTTATAGTTTGGTTAGCTTTAATTCATTTATAGTTTGGTTAGCTTTAATTCATTTATAGTTTGGTTAGCTTTAATTCATTTATAGTTTGGTTAGCTTTAATTCATTTATAGTTTGGTTAGCTTTAATTCATTTATAGTTTGGTTAGCTTTAATTCATTTATAGTTTGGTTAGCTTTAATTCATTTATAGTTTGGTTAGCTTTAATTCATTTATAGTTTGGTTAGCTTTAATTCATTGATAAGCTTGGTTAGCTTTAGTTCATTGATAAGCTTGGTTAGCTTTAGTTCATTGATAAGCTTGATTAGCTTTAGTTCATTGATAAGCTTGATTAGCTTTAGTTCATTGATAAGCTTGATTAGCTTTAGTTCATTGATAAGCTTGATTAGCTTTAGTTCATTGATAAGCTTGATTAGCTTTAGTTCATTTATAATATTGCTTACAGTTCTTTGAGTGGTTGAATTTTCTTTTAAAATATGATATGCAACTTTAGATAATATAAAGTGTAGGTATCTTTGTTGGATATACATTTCTTATATTTTTCCCAGTCAAATGTAAATGTTCATGTTTATTTTGTTTTTGTTAACTAATTTCACTTATTTTACAAACATGGTCTTCGAACTTCATGCTTCCATGACTCATCCTCTTCAAACATGATCTCTCTGCATAAAGCTAAAAAATACAGCATTCGATCTATCGTTTATTTCCCATAGAAATTTTAAAGCAAATAATAATTTTATTGATAAATTAAATACTATTCTGAAATGAAGTCATTCGGGTTTTTTCTATTTCATTTAAATTTAACTCGCTCACAATGTTAAATAATTCTGGATCGTTCTAAAATTATGAACATTCTCTGTATTTATTTGCTATAAGTATCTTATTTTAAAATTTCAAGAAGTTAATATCTTTTTAAATATTTTAATTCCTTTATTAATTGTTGTTTTTGTGATGAGTGTTAAATTTACTAATTTTTGGTTGTTTCAATCTTTTTAATTAAATTAGTTATTATTTTTATTTTTTACTTTTTAATTTCATACTTCATATTCTATTCCATTTTTTAATTATTTGTTCCTTATTAATTCAAAAATGTTAAAGTTTCGTTAAATTAAAAAAAACAGACATATAAAAAGTATTTTAACAACTGTGATATACAAATGAAATTATTTTAATTATCAATATATGAATTATTTTTATTATTTCATACTCTTTTTGAGTAGGAACTTTGTTTTAATACTCAGATTAATTATTAAATGTCAAAAACTATAATTTTTTGTGAAAATTTGAGCTTATTTTGCTAGAAACATTCTTTGAATTTTAAATTGATTTCGTAGTTTAATTAAATACTTTAAAAATATATTTGCTTATGATTATCAAAATGTGTCCGTAAATTGAATTTTGTTAATTTAAGATTAGATTAAATTTTGATAAATCAATCTGCCTGTTCTTTCCCTTTATTCCTTATTTATTTGAATAAGGAATAAAATAATAAGGAAAAAAATAATTGCGACATTAGCAGTTTTTAGAATATTGCGAAATATAATTGATTAGAAAATTGTTTAATATAAAAAGAGTATTTTTATTTTAGGGAAAAAAAGTTTTTTGTACACATTGTTTCCAGAATTATATAGAAATAAGATGCTGAACTTTCTGTGTATTTCAGAATAAACAAATTTAATGAGAAATTTCTCCCCCAAAATTATTGATAAATAAAACAATTCCTTTAACTCCAATTTATTTATGAAATATAAAGTGAATTTAAAATAAAAAATGAATAAAAATTAAGATTAAATTATATAAGAAAAATTAATTTGTAATAATATGTATAACTCTTTTATTCCATAAAGTTCTGTAATAAAATCGCTTTTTTATAAAAAAAAAAAAAAAGTTTTAAGTTAACAACAACAACAAAAAAAATAAATAAAATAACAAAAAAAAAAAAAAAAAAAAATGATGAAATCTGTTTGGCAAATTTCAACTTTTCATGTATGAACATGAATAAACTCAGTTATATGCCGATGTTTAATAATGCAAGAGATATATGAAGCAATTGTAGGAATACTATTAGAATGGCCAAATTCAATAACCACATGAATATAGCAATGTTGAATAGATCAAGAATTTCATAAAGAATGAATTGTTCAAGAATCTCTAAAAAAATATACAGAAGTAAGATAAATGTAGTTGTAAATGAAGAATAAAGTATTCCCAATTCTACAAGAAACGTTATCACATACAATAGCCAAAAGAATATATCAAAGTTTGAATATTCTAGGCATAAATGAAGAATGAAGTATTCCAAATTACAATAAGAAGCACTATACAGCTCAATATACACGGAAAAATGCCAAAAGTGATACATATGAAACTTCAAGAAGAAGGAATGGATCAACGCATTACGAGTACTTACAGCTATTGGAAATACAAATATTTAATATCCCAACCCAAAACATGAAAAGTGATTCAAAACCATACTACAAAACACAATCAAAAACAAAATTCTCCAGAAAATTTCTGAAGACTAACGTTATTCATGAATCATTTCAAGAGTTAAGGGGCCCAAAGTACCATTTTCCGCCAAAATTTGCAATGGAGTTTTATTTGCTTGGCCCTCATTTTCGGATAACGTCACGGATCCATAACCAAGACAACATCATGTTCACGCATGATGATAAAACATAAATGGCTTAAATAACGCTTATATCTCTGCTCAGAAAAGTAGCAGGAGACATTTCTTAATCAATATATAGATCACAATTTCGTTTTTTAACCCTAGTTTATTTCTCGCGCTTTACATGTAACATTTGAATCTTATTGAATACGCACAATGCTTAATTTTATGAGGAAACCTTCATAAGAAACAAGTAATATAAGAAAAAAAAATTTTAAAGTCAATTCCTACTTTTTTTCACTCTATTGCAGAAAGTTCTTTATAAATTTTTCATTCATTTTTTTATCTGGCGGCATCTATTGGTAGATATACGTAACTTAAATCGAAAAAAAAAATTAATTAATTTAATTTAATTATTGAATTAATATTTGAAAAAACTGTATTAACATCAAGTGTCATCCACTACAATTAAAAAAAATCTATTTGAACTTGAGTGGATGAATAAAAAGTATTTTATGAACGATTAAATATTTGAACAAGATATATATATAGGGAGAGTGTAAGCTAATAGAAGGAATTGAAAAACAAAAAAAATTATTGTTCATTTTTATCTTTCATTTTTATGATCCATACGTGAAATGCAAAATTTATATTCTAAAATATTCTGTTAAATTACTACTAAAATTTAAAAAACAACGCATAATCTTAGTCCAAAATCGATACATTTTTAAGCCTGGACAACTTTTGTCTTAACTTTCTATAATATTATTTTTATAATTATAAATATTTTTTATATACTTATAAAAAAAAACATGTAAATTAAATTTTGTGAATATAATTTGTTTGCTTTTTTCATTTATTTCTTATTTATTTAAATAATAAATATCTGGCATATTAGCAGTTTTTTAAATATTTTAAATTATAATTTATTGGAAAATTGCTTAAAATAAAAATGTAGTAAAAGGGATTATTTATTTCTTGGAAATTTTTTTTTTTTGTACGCAATTGATGCTTGAATTACATTGAAAGAAGATGCTGAACTTTCTGCGTATTTCCGAAAAATCAAATTTGATGTAAAATTTCTCTCCAAAAAAATTATTTATAAATGAAACAATTCCTTTAATTCCAGTTTATTTATGGAATATAAAGTGAAATTAAAATAGCAAATGAATAAATATTAAGATGAAATTACAAAAGAACAATAAATTTGTAATAATATGTATAACTCTTTTATTCCTCGAAATTCTGTAATTTTTTTTCTTTCTAATGCAGCTGGCAAACACAGACAGCTTGGTCTTTGGATGCCTTAAGGCAAGTGCTGCAGAGACGTACTCACTTTGCATGACCCAGGGGGCGTGTAACTTGAAGATAAGCCACGGACGCGGAGTAACAATGCCCCCGCAACGCTCTACGATCCTATTAGACCGGGACCTACGGTTTAAAGTGGATTCCGAACCACTACAAACAACCATGGCACCGCCGGGACTCGAACCCGAAACCTGTAGTACCGAGCGCCAGAGCGCTAGCCACTCGGCCATTCAGGCCCCGTAATTCTGTAATAAAGACACCTTTTTTATAAAAAAAAGTTTGTTTGTTTTTTAAAAAAGGAAAAAAAAGCATAAATGGTCTAAATAATGCTTATATCTCTAATCAGAAAAGTAGAAGAGAAATTTCTTAATCGATGTATAGATCACAATTTTCTTCTTTTTCAATTCATATAATATTTTAAACCTATTAAAAATGTGCAAAGCTTAATTTTATGAGGAAACAAATCATAGAAAAAAACAAAAGAAAAATATCATTGCTCTTTCTTTTTCTTATCTTTTATTTACAGAGCGATAAGTTTATCAATAATTGGAATAAATATTTTTTAAAAAAACGTATCATTTTGAATTTTTTTCTCTTCTAATAATTCTTTCGATAATCTTTTTTTTTTAAAGTAGAATAAAGCAAGGGGCATTTATATTTTAAAAGATGCATTTTTCGAAAATAAAGTGCTTATTTAATGATTCATACGTGAAATGAAAAATTTATATTCTAAAATATTCTGTTAAATTACTACTAAAATTTAAAAAACAACGCATAATCTTAGTCCAAAACCGATTCTTTTTAAGCTTGGGCAACTTTTATTTTTCGTCGTAAACTTACGATGATTTGAAATCGATTTATTTCACGAAAAATAAATAAATAAATAATAAACTTGTATTGAATTTAGATATCTTTAACAGCCATATGTTTTTATACAAGTTTAAAAACCTGAGGGGGGTAGGGGAGGGGAAGTAAGGGCAATTGCAACCAATTTTTTGCATTTATTTTTTACTATATTTTTTAAGGATATTTATTTCAGCTAAAAAACTAAATATAAATTTATTTTATTAAGAAATAATTAAAATCATCTGTCACCATTTAAGATATAATTAAAATTTCATTCTAAATTATTGCAAGGTAATTATTTTTAATCAGTAATTTATTTTTAAGATATCAGACTTAAAAATAAATTAAAATTTATGAATAATTAATTAACATGGATTTACAGTCTAAATATCTCAAGATATTATTACACGCAACTATAATTGAATAAATGCCATTTAGTTCAACAATGTATTATAGTTTTCTACTCAATTAACTTGCCATGGCAATCAACAAATCACATGCTCAATCATTAGCAATGGCAAGTATCAACAAAGCAAGTATCAAGCAAGGACAGATTTACGCATTGGTAAACCTAAAAATCCGTATATCAGCACACCAGATAAAAAAAAAATATATTGTGCATCCACAAGCGGTTGCTGAATTTTTTAATTTAAATTATTTTTTTAACACCATGCAGAATTTTTTTTTTTTTTTTTTTTTTTGGTTGCAAAATATTATTAAAAATCCATTTTTTGAGTTGTCTAACTCTTAAATTTTGTTATCTCTTTTATCCGTATTTTATCACTTTTTCACAGATGAGTCCCCAAAATAATTGGTAATTGAGAAAGTATATCATAAATGTGATTATCTTAATTCCATACTCTTACTTTTTTCGTTGTTGGCACAATTAGAAAATCATTGATCTATGTTATATTTATACATATCACTAATTCATCCATGTAAGGACAACTAATTAATAAACCAAATTAGTTGAGAACTGTAATCGCTTGGAAACTGAGTAGTATTTAGAGAGGATTTTTAAGGGTATATGACTTGCAATTTGATATCATGCATTAGGAAACAATTAAATGCCAAACTGTTTATGTGAGTATCACAAATAAGCTGCCAGAATAGTTTTCGATACCAAATTGGACGTTCCAGCAAATTCGAATCTCAGCCTTACAACGTGCTAACTGCATTATTGATGGCAAAGAATCAAGTACTGTAACAGCTTCTCTGCCTTCACGTAATACCGTTCTGAACAGGCCAATGATTGTCTTCTCAATGCTGTGTTGTACTGGAATAGTTTTGGAGACTAGAAGACTACATTAGATGCCCTAGCAAACGTGAATCTCAACCCTTCTGCTTGCTAACTGCATTGTTGATGGCGAAGAATCAAGTACTATAAGAGCTTCCCTGCATTCACTGCCTTCTCGATACTATGTTTTTCCATAGTTTAACCATTCATTTCAACTGTATTCGTATGAAAGCAGTGCTGCTGCGTTAGAAATGCTTAGCGACTTTTTATTTGCAATCATTAATCTAATTTCCAATCTCGTACTTTGTACAAGCCTATGAGGGAGGCATCGGTGCAACTAGTAAGTAGATGGAATCAGATTCAAATATAAGTTATGACTAATATGTACATTTGATTTACATATGTATGACTTATCGGTATATAAGTTAAGACATTTCGTCTCTTCTGTATACCAACCGGATGTTCATTTTCTATTCTCTAGAACTCCAACTATTCATTAGCGACCTGATGGTCAGTTGGTCAGCGCTCTAGCCTTTGGTACCACAGATTTAAGGTTCGAATCCTAGCGGTGGCATGGATGTTTGTTAGTGGTTCGGAATACACATTAAACTGTAGGTCCTGGTCTGTTTAGCCCTCGTATGCACAAAATGACAGTAGAGTGACAAATCAAGCCATCTATTAATTATTTATGCAGAAAATAATTTGCTTGTTGAATCAAAAGGTTCTTTTTGCATACTTCGTTACAACCACATTGCTCTTTCTTGGTTTGTCTATTTTTTTTCTCTCATCTTAGAGCATTAAACAAAAGCATACATGTGACATAAAAATAACTTACAACTTTGACATTAATTAAAAACGAAAACAGAAAACATGTCGCACAATAATGTTTCTTGTGCAAATAGCAAGCAGCTCAAAGTTTCTAGACTGTTGTATAAAGTCTTCTATATTCTTAAAAGAAAAAGAAAAATTAAAAGTTAATCATCAGTCGAGACAACATTTGTAAGTTTGATCTTATGAAAAAGTTTTATGACGCGCGTTTTTTTTTCCTATGCGTTAGAAACAGTCTGACATATGTAAACACGCAGCATTATCCATGTTCATCTAAAATAAATGTTCTTCGAAATAAATTTCATTAAGATTCTAGATACCCTTTTCTTGTTTTGAGGTAAAGATTTAATAATCTTTTTTAAAAATAAACTTGTTTTATTTAGTGAAAAATTCTATAATAATATACCTCACGGAAAAAATTACTGTGTTACCAGTGCATGTAATTCTTTTGACACACTTATCTGAAGATATGTTTTACTTGGCGTGGGATATTTTTGTTATTAGACGACAAGAAAAATTGTACCTTAAATTTATTTCCGAAGTTTTATATTATTCTGATATCTCCAACAAATTATTAACCAGCTTCACACACCCACACAATAAAAAAAACCCGAAATATTTATTGTATTTTATTTTTAGTTGAACATATATGGGTTTCATGTTCCTCTTTTGTATGTCACGAATGAAAAGGTTGAGTATGCTTTCTGAGAAGAATTTTAGGAGTAACTGATTCACAGTTGCTTGTCGTATGGGAGAAAATACGGAGAACTCCCACTAGATAGCCGAATTGTCGATTTGACATATTTTACACAAGCTAAATCGCCATTGAGTATTCTACTAATGCTGCAGATGAATTATCTTCCAAATAAATTCTCTCTTTCAAAATAGTGGCGCGGGCTTTTACTTCGCCACGAAATGGAAAAATTAATGGGCTTCAATCTCAAAATTACTTGGGTAGAAATATCTTTGTTTTTCTGGTTATTTTTAATCCGGTTGTTGTTTCTTGTTATTTAGTAAATAATTTTCTTTTTTGATGTCCATTTTATGATTATTATTAATTTAATATCACCATTTTTCCATTATAATAAATTGTCAACTTTTAGATAATATAAATGATCGAATCTTTTTATTGAAAGGAATTCTTAAAATTTTATTCAAATGCATTAAAAATGTCCATTACACACTATAAAAATTTTTAAAAGGCAATGTAATAATATATTAACATGTACTGTAAAATGTATTAACACGTAATGTAAATATGTATTAACACGTAATGTAAATATGTATTAACACGTAATGTAAATATGTATTAAAATGTAATGTAAAAATGCAAATTAATAATTTTTTCATTATGCAAATTAATGCATAATGAAAAAATTTATTAAAATGTAATGCAAAAATGTGTATGTAATGTAAAAAAGGTATTTGTAACGAAAAATTTATTAAAATGTAATTCAAAAATGTGTATGTAAGGAAAAAAATGCAAGTGTAACGAAAAATTTATTAAAATTGTAATTCAAAAATTTATTAAAATGTAATGCAAAAATGTGTAAGTAAGGAAAAAAATGCAAGTGTAACAAAAAATTTATTAAAATGTAATGCAAAAATGTGTATGTAAGGAAAAAAATGCAAGTGTAACGAAAAATTTATTAAAATGTAATGCATTTTTTTCCTTATGCATTAAAATGTAATGCAAAAATATACATGCAAGAATTTACTAAAATGTAAAATAAAAATCGTATTTGTAACGAACAAATTTATTAAAATGGCATGGAAAAAATATATATGTAAAAATTTACTAAAATATAAAGTAGAAAATGTATTGGCAACGAACAAATTTATTAAAATATAATGCAAACATTGATTAAAATGTAGTGTAAAAATGTAATTCAAGTGTATAATATATATTTATAATTAAATGAAATAAGTACGTGTTACATATAAATTCAGAAGTCAATTCAGTTAATTATAGGAAATAAAAATTGAGAAAATTAAAGTTTTTTTAAAATTTTTTTTTGATAAGTTCATCTTAACAAAAAAGTCTTTTAAAAAATAATATGCTCTACAACAAAATAAGTTATGTACAGAATGATGAAAACATCCTTTTAGGGTTCACTAGACGACTGGCTTGAAATTAGCTCTAAGGAAACCTAAGGCGCTATCCAACTCCAAACAGATTCTTTCTCCCATGAAAATATAATCAAGAAAAGCAATCCCTTATCCAGACGATTGCATTTGTAGGAATTTCCTTGCATTTGTAGGGATATTCGCCGAAAAAGAAGCTTCTGTTTGTCTAACAATGCCCAAACCGAATGAAAGAATGCCTTTGTGATGGATTTCATCAGCAGAAGGAATGCCATCGCATTGCTTCTCTCTCTTGTGAAATAAGCAGGAACAACAAATCTTGGAAGGGGGAACAATAAATGCAAATAAATCGCCTTTCACGATTCGCTTTCCAAGAATAATCATTTATTACACAATGCGCATCCATTTTCTTTAGTCCCTTGTTCAGACTTACTTGACCAAAGTAATATGCTACCTTACTTTATCCAGTGAAAAAAAGGTTGTGGATTTCCAAACAGAGGCATCCACGTTTGAAACCTGGCAAAAGTTAAACCTAGAGCTTCCATTTTTATGCGGTGGATTAATATGTTGATTACTTAAGCACAAGTAGTAGTAATATGAACAAATAACGTTCAGGAGGACTAAGGTTCGCATCCGTTGGAGGTACATTTTCTTAAATACGTGTAGAAAGTGAAAATATCTCGCATATATTGCCAAACTGCCTGGTGGGTGGTTTGCTAGGTTTCCTCTCGTATGACAGGCAAATGCAACGTTGTTACTTCTAAAAGCCTTCATTATGTGTTATGTTTGGTTTGTCGCTCTACGGTAATTTTGTGAACAATTTTAGGTTAATTTAACCGGGACCTACAGTTTAATGTGGATTCCGAGCTACTAATAGACATCCATGCCACCGCCAAGATTCGAATTGGAAGCCTGGGGTTTAGTATCTGTTACGGGACAGCTTCTGACATGAGACCCACCGAAGTTCACCAACTAAATATCCGTAGATTGGAGTGGTAATCAGTGATAACATTCTCAGTAGTATCATGCACAAATAACGTACAGAAGGATTAAGGTTCGCATCCAATGAAAGAGTCCATTGCAGTCACTTCTTGTAGCTACGAGTCGAATGTGAATATATCTCGAATATATGGTCAAGCTCCCTGGTGGGTGGTATATGCTTTTTTATCTCATATGGCAGGCAAATGCCACTTTGTTGCTTCTAAAAGCTTTCATTATCTGTTAGGTTTGGTTTGTCTCTCTGCGGTCATTTTATGCACACTTTTAGGCTAATTAGACCGGGACCTACAGTTTAACGTGGATTCCAAACCACTCACAAACATCCATGCCACCACCAGGATTCGAACCTGAAACCTGTAGTTCATTATCTGTCACTGGACAGCTCGTGGCACGAGACTCACCGAAGTTCAACTACAAAATCCGTAGATTGGAGTGGTAATCAGTGATAACATTCTCAGTAGTATCATGCACAAATAACGTACAGAAGGATTAAGGTTCGCCTCCAATGAAAGAGTCCATTGCAGTCACTTCTTGTAGCTACGAGTCGAATGTGAATATATCTCGAACGTATGGTCAAGCTCCCTGGAGGGTGGTATATGCTTTTTTATCTCATATGGCAGGCAAATGCAACTTTGTTGCTTCTAAAAGCTTTCATTATCTGTTAGGTTTGGTTTGGTTTGTCTCTCTGCGGTCATTTTGTGCACACTTTTAGGCTAATTAGACCGGGACCTGCAGTTTAACGTGGATTCCAAACCACTCACAAACATCCATGCCACCACCAGGATTCGAACCTGAAACCTGTAGTTCATTATCTGTCACTGGACAGCTCGTGGCACGAGACTCACCGAAGTTCAACTACAAAATCCGTAGAATGGAGTGGTAATCAGTGATAACATTCTCAGTAGTATCATGCACAAATAATGTACAGGAGGACTAAGATTCCATTGCAATCATTTCTTGTAGCTACGAGTAGAATGTAAAAATATCTGGCATATATGATCAAGCTACATGGTGATGGGGTTGCTCAGGTTTGCCAGGGTGGTATGACAGGCAAATTCAATGCAGTTACCTCTAAAAGTCTTCATTACATATTAGTTTACATTTCGTTGCATGAGGCTCACCGAAGTTCACCAACAAACAAATCGGTAGTTTGGAAAGTCCCCCTTGGGATCGAGGATAAAGTGTTGGTGGGTGCGAATCACCTTGATGCCCTCCCTGGGGGTATACATTAAAATTACTTGAGAAAAAATGTGTGCAGTGCAGTACTCTTTCAATCTTTTCCCTTGCGTGGCATTGAATCTGCTATATATGGGCCATTCTAGTGGTGAATGATCATAGGTACTAGGATTTGTGCAAGTGGAATTATTTTAAACTTTTATATCCAAAATGTTAATTTTAATCTTTTACATTTGAAATTTTAATTGTGTGTAATATTTTAATTATATATATTTAAATTTAAAATTATTAAAAACCGTTTATTTTAATCTTATATACTGAATTTTTTTTTATTATTTTAAAATTAAGATATATTTAAATTATTTTTATAAGTACACACATTATTCAACACACGATTTAGTTTATCTTTAAAAATGGTTCTACATATTCCCAGTGGTAGGTAGTACGAAAATAGGAGTGCTGGGTTCGAATCCAGACAATCGATGACGAACAGAAATCTTTCGTATCTATACCAAGTCATAAATGTACCTGTAGGCGAAATGATTTTCGTTCCATCTCCATTTGGTTGATGAACGTTGTTGTTGAGACTAATTCTCATTGTCCGGCAGCACGAGATGGTCACCACATGAGTGGAGTGGAGTGGAGTGGAGTGGAGTGGATGGCTAGATGGATTCATGCATAGATACTCATGGATGGAAGGATAGGGAGAAGCTTCTGTTCTGATGGAGCACCCGTAGGTAGAACTCTTACTTGGCTGCAAGTCGCTGAAGTAGAACAGTGTCTTCCGGGAGTATTTTTAGGGGCAACTGCACAGTATTTGCGCATCATATGGGGGAATACCCGGAAAACTCCGAAACTAGGTAGTCCGACTAAAAGGACAAGATGCTGAATACGACAAACTATCGAATCTTTTGTGTTTGAAACAGTGTCTACAGCAATACCATCAGCGGGTGGAACCTCTGCCCTCATGCTCACCAGCGGCGAATGTTGCCACTGAGCCAAGAGTCGGGCTATCAAAATGCGGAACAAAATTATTTATAATTATTTTTTTGTAATTTAAATCTTACAAATTTTGTATAATTTATCTTCGTATAGATGTAGAAGGACATAAAAGATAAGGTTTATGCATTTTATTGCTTTTCATAATTAACTTTTATTAATATACGTCGAAAATATTTTGTGTTTACTTAATCTATTCTATAATACTGAAATTAGGCAAAATTCTACATATTATTACTGAAATTAGATATCCTGTTTAGCGGATAATTTTTAAAAATTGAATGATGCAGGTGTAGGTAAGACTTAGTATTGCCTGGCTACAAAAAATTACTTTTAATTTCTATATACATGATAAAACTAAATATTTAAAAGTTTTAAATACAAACGCTCTTCAAATGAGATATAAGTTATTAAACATTATGAACTGTTGGCAGATTTCCATATGGAATTAAGCAGACGAGTATAATAAATAATTTTGCATTTGAAAGCAGTTTCAAATTCAAATGCAAAACATCTAAAAACGATAAACAAAAAAGCATCCAAAAGCGAATAATCTGTCTATATGTAAAAAGACGAATTCTTATGCATATAAGAATTCTACCTACTATTCGTACAATGAATACTACTTTTTAATTTATTTATTTACGAAATAACTAATGAGAATTATTTTGTAGGTTTTGGCAAAGCACCAGAAAAAAAAGACAAATTAGCATTTAGAACTTTGATTTTTTTTTCTCAATTACTCTCTTTTCTGAAGTACAGACAAATGTCTTGTTTTTAGAATATCGTTAAGTAGATGATAAAATATGAATAACAAAAAAAAGATAAATCATTTGATAATGCTCCATTAAATTCCAGCATTTAAATGACAAAAAATCATGTTCTCTTTTGGTTAAAGGACTTGGTCTGATGAATTCGTAAGTTAAATAACTTGAACAAATACGAAATATTAAAAACTAAGTATTGACAATACTTATTCATTACCATTGGAAAAACTTTATATAGGTAATTTATTAAATCCATAATAATGTAAAAGTAATGAAGATAAATATATTATTCTTGTAACAAATTGCTTATATCATTACAAAAATCATATAAACTGGAATTACACGAAATTAAAATTATGAGTATTAAGATCACTAAGAATATCATCATTTTGAAAATTATCAAAAATTAATGAAACTAAAAATGAAAAGAGTTTAAAAAAAATATTTTCTTCACCTTTTCTTACAAATATACTATCGTGCCCAAAAAGTAAGACCAATTATATATTTTTTTCAATAAGTTTTTGTTTCTTCTACCAAATTTACTTCATCGCCTTCAAAGTAATCCTCTCCGGACACAATGCACTTATGCCAAATTTTTTTCCAATCCTCAATGCATGCTAAAAAGTCATTGCCAGGGATGATCCTCAAAGCGCGCGGCGATTCACGTTGAATCTCTTCAGTTGACTCAAAACGGTGTGCCCGGGGTGGTCTTTTAAGTTTAGGGAATTGCCAGAAGTTGCACGGTGTAAATACGGTGGTTGTGGAATAATATGTGTTTCATTTTTGGCGAAAATGTCACGAAGAAACAATGCAGTGTGAGCTGGCGCATTCAGTGTTTTCGGTACCCATCAAAATTTGACGCGTTTGAGGCCCAAAATGGAATTGACCGATCCTTTTGAAATAACATCAGCAGCAAGGTCTCTAATTCTAAATCGACCGTTTGCAAGCACCAAATCTTTAATTTTTTGGACGTGAGTTTCGTCGGTTGAGGGTCGTCCAGAGAGCTCTTTGTCTTCAACGCGTTCTTCTGCCTTCTTTGAACTGCTTATAATTTTTCTTAACAATGATAATTGATAATATAATGGATAACCATGCAGGAAAAATGTAATTAAAATATCCATGAACATTTTAACTAATATGTGATGGCTGCCCAATCATGTTGAAAAAAAATGCGTTGATAAAGAGTTGCACGAATGTTACACAGTGGATACGGTCCAGTCAACAATGTCTTTAAACCCAAAAATATCCGCAAGTACCTATTTACTATGTACCTATATCCGAGCACCTAATTACTCTTATTCATTAGAAATATCTAACCATTTCAGTAAGTAACTTACTTTTTGAAGTTCAGAACTGAACTCTCTTCCCACAGAATCAGAATTTTCTACGATGAAAATCTTCAGCATTCAACAGAAAAGTTTTTCGAATTCTGTCATTTCGAAAATGTGTCAAAACTTATCAAAAATTTCAAAGTATTCGAATGGATGAGGTAAAGTTACGAGAAAGGTAATCCTTTATTATCATTTTTTGAGGTGTCTTTAAAGTTGTTCTTGTCAATCACAGAATTTAAGCTGCCAGGAAAAGCTTTTATTCTGAGAACATTTATTTCTAAAATAGGATTTGCATTCAAATTTCGCGTATGAATCTTTTTGATGCCCTTTATTAAGAGCATTCATCCGTTTAAATGAAGCATTACTTTTTTAATATTTTTAAATTTAATTTTTTTTAGTTTAAGTATGGTTTGATTTTCAGCAAATAAATTCATAAATGTTATTTAGTATTGATTTAAAATGTGTTACATGCGATACTGATGCGTTAAATGTTAAATAATGTTAATCTTTGATGCATTAAATGTTAAATGTTTATATTTGATGCATTAAATGTTAAATAACATTAATAATGCTAATATTTGAGGCATTAAATGTTAAATAACGTTAATAATGCTAATATTTGAGGCATTAAATGTTAAATAACATTAATAATGCTAATATTTGAGGCATTAAATGTTAAATAACATTAATAATGCTAATATTTGAGGCATTAAATGTTAAATAACATTAATAATGCTAATATTTGAGGCATTAAATGCTAAATAATGTTAATAATGTTAATTTTTGAGGCATTAAATGCTAAATAATGTTAATAATTTTAATTTTTGAGGCATTAAATTTTAAATAATTTTAATATTGTTGATTTTTGATGCACTAAATGTTAGATAATGTTAATTTTTAATGCACTAAATATTAAATGTTAATTTTTGATGTATTACATAATAAATAATGCTAGTAATGGTAGTTTTTGGTGCATTAAATGTTAAATACAATTATATAATAACTATTTGGCTGTATACTTCAGTAAATAAATCACTTGATCTAGATGCGAAATAAATGATGAATTAATAAAGGATTGAACTGCATTTTAACTCAAATCATTTTTGAAAACGGAATGTACTAAATTATTATAACTATGATCAAATCAGTGTGAGACATAATGACGATATTTCAGAATCTAATTATGTATATTTAAAAACTGAAAGATACTTTAAATATATATTCACTACATTTGGTTATTTCAATCTGCTTCAAGTGTCTACATTAAACTGCATATTTAACAAAAAAAAGTTTTGTTTTTCAACATTATATGAATGAAATAAAAATATACAGTTGAATTTTTCTATTCATTTTCAAAATACTACGTAATATTTAACAAATTGATTAGTTGAAATTGATATCATGGATACACATATAAGGGATTATATTATAATGTAGAAATGTGTGTTATTACTATCAATTTAAAGTTAACTGGCTGTGGAGTTTAATTAGATATCTTGATACCGGAGTTAAAGCGATTATAACATATGTCCTATAATAAACGTGTCACATCAAGCTATTATTCAAAGTATATGATAAGGAAATGAATGATTATCTTATTGAGATAGTGATACACTATTAATCACAATTTCTGCATTATGTGTATCTAAAATATGAATTTACTGTTCGAACATAAATAAATTCAGAATAATTATATATAAATATAAGGCAACAAGTTTCAGTAAAGAAGTATTTTTTGAAAGATATCTGATAAATTATCATAAAAATTTTATGTAATTATATTACTTATTTTTTAATAAATCTGTATTATTTATACATGTATAACGAGTTTGATTAAAAGTTCATTAATTTACATCATTTTAAAGGTTTTTTATTTTTTTCTTTAAAACGCAACAGTAATTTCTTATATTTTGGTACTCTTGCTACTAAAACTTGAAAAGTTTTATTCTGAAATTTGTTTTAATCTTTTCCAATAGTTTCATTGAACCGTTAAGGACACAACAAACGTTAACAGACATTAATTTTTGCATTATCGGGCCTATTAAGGATTCTTAATAAACCCCGGAATTAAATAACGGAAAATTATCAAGGAAATTTTTTTATTATTATTAAGAAAAATTAGATATTAGAGAAAATGGATGAAATTATTCTTAAGGAAATGAATATTATGGAAAATAAAAGAGATAGAAGAAATATTTATTTTAAAAAGAAATACAAAATGTAGCGACAAGCAAATTCAGTCCAAATTGATTGCTTTTTGAATTCCCCCCAAATGAAATTCTTTCAAACATTTGTATTGTAAAGGAATATTACCCTTTTTACAAAACCTTATTTGGTTACTTCGGTTTTATTCATTATTTACAATTGTTTGTTTATTGAATTTTTTTTTTTTTCAATAATGTGATTCGTGGGATATTTTATTTCACTTTAAACAAAGTTCTAAAAAACAATCAATAAATTTTTTGTTTTTTTAAAGTCAATTACTACTTTTTTTTCACTATATTTCAGAAAAGTCCTTTACAAATAAAGTTGAAATTTTACTCTTACACCTGGTGTCATCTATTGTGAGATACATGCAATTTAAATCTAAAAAAACTAAAATTAATTCATTTAATTTAATTACTGAATTAATATTTGAAAAAACTGCATTAACATCCAGTGTCATCCACTACAAATTCAAAAAAAATGTATTTGAACTTGAGTGGATGAATAAGAAATATTTTATTAACGATTGAAAATTTGAACAAGATATATATATAGGGAGAGTGTGAACTAATAGTAGGAACATGCCTGTCATCTTTGAAAACCAAAGATGACAGGCCTACAGACTGAGTGTATGAAGATTTAGGCTTTGAATCTTTTAGATTTTAGACATCTTTTATATTAATCAATAGCAAGGCAAAGCTTCTTTGAAAATCTTAAAGGAAATATTCAGGTCTACAACAATCTTATACAGATTTCATGCATTTGCTTTCGCTATTTGTTCGAAAAACTTCGTCACCAGCACTTCTTATTTCTTATTTGTTCTCTATGCATTGCAACAAATTCTCAAGCAAGCCTATGCTACTCATATGTGCATTGTGATTTCCTGGCAGTTTAGACTTCCTTATGAATAGTTATAGGTTAAGTACCTTGTAGGTGATTCAATGGAATCCCAGTTAGTGGGCCTGGTTGCTATGAAATTCCCCACCAGGACAATGTATTTACATATTATTAAAGAAAGGATGAATATACCTGTTTCATAATTTTCTGATAGTTTATTCGTTCTTCTTACTTTTATTCAACTGTTATATTAAACTTTATTGTAATAAATAGTAAAAAAATAAATTTATAGTCCTCCAGAAAATATTTCTTTCTGATATTCTCGAAATTTCATTCTATTCAAACTTATAGAAATGGTAAATGAAAGAGATTCAGACATATTTTTCTGACAGAAGGTTAAGCGTAACTTTTTATATTTCACAAAGAGTATTAGAATAGTGCCAAGAAGTCTTTTGCAGAGTTTTTTTTCTCAAAAATATATTACGTAATAAAATATTTTATTGTGTATTATGTATTATATTTTTTTCAAAATTCTCAAATCGAAATTTTTCAAAATCTAATGTTGAATGTGGTATGAGTTATATTTGTTATTAATAATTTTTTTATAATATCATGTATATTTATCTTTTTTAAAAGAATAAATATATTTGAACAAATTCATATTTTTATACATATGCTATTTTTTTTTTTACCTAAATTAGATTAAAGTAAAAGTTTAAATGATATTATGGTATTTTCAAAAATATTTTTAAAAGAATCATAAATATAGTGACAACATATTGAAAGCACGTAAAAAGATTGTATTTATGTTAATACGTAATTTTAGTTTTTTTCCAAGGAATATTAGTGTTGAGGCTATTTATAACATCTTTTTTCGTATCTATTTTACTTATATTTTTTAACAAAATTGTAAATCTTCCAAAATTATAAAAAAAGGACTTATAATTTTAAGTTTTTAAATTAAATAATTAATTTTTTGAATGAAATTAGTTCTTAGTTAATTTCTACATTATTTTTAGAATAGATTGCATTTGATACTTCATAATTTTTTTAAAAGTGATATGTTGCTTGATGTTGTTAGTATGTATAATATATCTTAAAAATGCAGTAAAAGGAAAATGTACATTTTCTACATGTAAATGTTTAACATAAGAATTCAACTGAAATTTAAATTTTCAAATAATAAATATTATAAGTAAACTAATATGATTAAAATCGCAGAATAGGGGCTGTTGGCGTTAAAAATTTATAAAAAGCCTTAAAATTGGGATTTGGCGTCAAAAATTATTTTTGCCAAAGTCTGCCAAGTAACGAGTTGCGATTGAAATGAATTGAAAAAAATACCATACCATATTTGGCGACTTGTCCCTCAGCTGGCGCCGCAAAAATTCGTCAAATCCCAAAGGCCTCTATTTTGCGATTTGACCAAAATATGTTACCTTGCAAATATCCCTGATTAATAATGGGGAAAATTGAATAAAAAGAGGAAATATTTAAATTAAAAATCCAATAATATATATATATGGAATAAAATGATAACGAATAAATAATTGGAATGCAGTACAGGGAATTTTTTAAATAATTAAGAACATTCTTTGACTTTTTAGAGCATAACAGGTTTTCATACAATTACAAACATTATATATTTCAGGGGAAAAAATCGATATATTATAGTATAAATTAAATTATCTGTATGATAAAATAGTGTTAGTTATACATATAATATTAATACATCTTATTATTTATACTTATAAAATAATATTAATTATTTCATATTTATTATTTATATTTTTACACATCTGCTTATCTCCTTTTTTCAATTCCTTCAATTAGCTTTTACTCTCCCTATATATATCTTGTTCAAATTTTCAATCGTTAATAAAATACTTTTTATTCATCCACTCATGTTAATACAGTTTTTTCAAATATTAATTTAATAATTAAATTTAATTAATTAATTTTAGTTTTTTTAGATTTAAGTCGCATATATCTACCAATAGATGGCGCCCTATAAACTTAAAAATATGAAGGAAAATTATTTATAAAGGTGAATAATCCAATATAGTGAAAAAAAAAAGTAGGAATTGATTTAAAAAAATTTTTTTTTTTTACTTTATTTGTTACTCCTTAGAGACATGCCAACACAATAGGAAAAATAATAGAAGTTACTATATTTTTTTACTAAGCAGTAACAAATAATGTGATAAAATAATAATTTATTAATCAGAAGTAAATAATATTTAAATAAACAGCAATAAATAATATGATCAAACGATTCCCCTTTTTATTGTTTATTTTACAAAATATTTTTAAAAAATAATTTTTGTATGGAATAAATCAATTTAAGAGCTTTGAAATCTAAAATTCTCAAGAGCTATTTTACCGAAATCAAAATAATTTTCATTGTAGAGTAAAAATAGTGTTGAATTTAAATGTCACAATTCTCTTGAGGCTTATAACTTGAAAAGAAATATTGAAATTCTCTTTTATGTTTCGAAGTGAAAATTTAAACAAGTAAAATATTCTATTTATATATATAATTATTTTTAGTATTTATATTTTATTTATAAAACAAAATGGTGTCAACAACATTTACTTAAGTCAATGAATTTAAATTATTTTCAAATATTTGACATTTATGAATTTGTTTTTAGTAAATCTTTTCTTGTATACAAGGAAAATCAGTATTTGAACGTAAAGGTTAATTTTGTTTTTCTTGTCGTTATTGTCGCGATTGGGATATACTGCTGTGCCCAGAAATTAAGACCAATTTTTTTTTTTCAAAAACTCTTTATTTATTCTTTCAAATTTATTTCATCGCCTTCAAAGAAATTCCCCTCCGCAAACAATGCACTTATGCCAACTTTTTTTTTCCAGTCCTCAATGCATGCGGCGATTCACCTCAAAACGGTATCCCCGGAGTGGTCTTTTGAGTTTAGGGAATATCCAGAAGTCACACGGTGTGAATACTCATGAATCAATGCAGTGTGAGCTGGCGCATTCAGTGTTTTCGGTACCAATCGAGATTTGACGCGTTGAAGGCCCAAAATGGAATTGACCGATCCTTTTGAAATTCCAACATAATCAGCAAGGTCTCTAAATTTAAATCGGCGGTTTGCAAGCAGAAATCTTTAATTTTTTGGACGTGAGCTTCGTCGGTTGTGGTTGAGGGTCGACCAGAGGGATCTTCGTCTTCAACGCGTTCTCTACCTTCTTTGAACTGTTTATACCACTTGTAAAAAAAAATTTCCGGTATAGGAATGCTCACCGAATGCCTTCTGCAACATTCTATACGTTTCCGCAAACAAAATTTAAAGCAAGTTCTTTGCTCAATGAATTCAGACATTTCAAAAATCGCCGGAATCACATTTAGAGTCTCACAAAGCCAAGCGTAACTCAATCACTAATGAATATTTTGACTTCAAATTTCGCACAGATATCAAGGACAGTGCCAGCAAGCTAAAAAGAGCCCCGGGAATTTTAAATTGAAAATTGGTCTTGCCTTTTTGGACACAGTAGTATATTTAAAACGAATAAATTATGTATATCAGAAACATTTACCTGATTTCATTCAAAATATTAATTTTGGTTTTAAATATTTTATTTGAGAGACAATTTTTGGGATTTTAAATATTTAACACTTTGTTAACAAAAATAAAGTAAGAAAGATACCTTTTTTCGAAATTTTGAAATCATAAGTAACAAAAAATTTAATAAACTGACATAATATATAATAATATGCCTCCAAAAAAATATTTTTCACTGTTTCTAGAGAGCGCATAATAATTGTAATATATGTCTTAATTGTGTATGTATTTGAACATAATATAATGAATTTCTTTAAATTACTTAATTTCAGTAGATTAATATTTAATCACTGATTATAATTGCAATACATAAAATATAGGTTTCTTTGCACAAAATAAAAGTTGTCAAAACGTTTACTTTTATTGAAAACATATAAAAATTACAAAAATGTGCCTTCATATTTTCCATTTCATTGATTTATTTGCACATTTGATACTTACATTTTTCTGTATTTACTTGCAGTGTAATATAACAATAATTAAAATAAACTTCCTCTTAAGATAATAAGGGCATAATAAGTAAAGCATATTTAGTTATTAGCATCGACAACACATTATCTTTATAAAAGAATTTATCTTATAAATAGTACTCATTTGCCTCTTTGTATGCTAAAAAATATATAATATGATTTCAATATTTTCTAAAAATAAGACGTATATGGTCTCCATAAATTGTTTTATACCTCATAATTTTCGAATAATTCAATAATAATAGTATTTATTATAATTTATCTGTATATAGTTTACATTAATTTAATCCAATATAATTTATATTTACATTAATATAATTTTTATCCGTGTGTTTTCGAACAGTTTGGTAACAATTCCACACTTCTTTACACATAGTTGAGAATTAAATGAATTAGTCTATTAAATGAAAAGACGTTGTCTATTAATTTGATAAACAATGTCCTTGATGTACCTTCCCCTTAAAGAAGATAAAAATTAAATCTATTATCAGCTGATGGTCTATCTTTCCTGTCTACACTCGCCCTTTTTAATACGCTTTTATTAGCTTCACCTGTATGTTTGTATGTAACTCACTTTTTGGGCTCGATTTTGGGACTGATGGCGCCATCTACTGGCGAGTCAGTCAACTGATCCGCGATCGAATTGCGCTCTTCCTATTGGCCGAAAATTTCGGTGGCTAAAAAGAGGCGGATCTCAAAGGCATAGGAGTGCGATCATGTCGAATTGCGCTCTTCCTATTGGCCGAAAATCGCGGTGGGTAAAAAGTATGTAAACTTAGCGGATAACCGGCCAAGTGTAAAAGAAAGTAAAAACAATTATAGTTTAAAAAAACTAAAAAAAATATGCTTTTATAGTTAAGACTAAAAAGTAAAAAATAAATTAATAATTTAAAAAAAACTAAAAAATACGCTTTTAGAGTTAATCAATCTAAAAAGTAAAAACTAATTGTTAACATAAGAATAAAATGACTGACGAGAAAATGAATGTCACTGTTCTAAAAGCGTGGGGTGCTTTGTATGACATTTTTAAACTAACTCTGCATTTCGGAATGAAACTAGTCAAAAATTATAACGATTGATATCGAGCACCCCACGCTTTTAGAACAGTGACATTCATTTTCTCGTCAGTCATTTTATTCTTATGTTAACAATTATTTTTTACTTTTTAGATTGATTAACTCTAAAAACGTATTTTTTAGTTTTTTTTAAATTATTAATTTTTAACTCTGACATGATATTATACGGTAACGAAAAGCTTACCCAAATGTCTATCTATTGGGTCATCAATATAGTCACCATTTATTTGGATGACATCTTCCCACCAGCTTTTCCAGAAAACTTGTAAGTTGTTTTTTCAAAGCAAACCCATACTTCATCTCAACTTCTTTTCATGCGCTCTGCCTAGATCCTGAAAAATGATTCTGTAAGCCCCTAATAAGATGGTAATCGATTGGAGCAAGATCGAGAGATTAAGGATATGTGAAGCATCAATTCCCAGCCAAATTATTCAGGGAGGATCTTAATCCTTTCTCCTGCATCGTCATGCTGACAAGATCACTTATTTTCGGCCTGTCAAAGATGGTCCTTTTTTCTACAAAATTCCTTTTTTGCTGCTGATGGTAAATTTCAGAGGGTTATTGTTGGATCATATAACTCCTTATAATGACCACTGCTTTTTATATGTAATTCTATACTCAAATTTTGAATGCGGTCCAGTTCAAAGATCTTGGATTATATTTGAATGTCGCAATCTTTTGCGTTATGATGAAAAATGATGACAATGATTTATAATAGATAGTCAGTAGCTGAATCAGTGTTATCGTAACTGAAATATATTAATAGAACTTCCATTATAACCTGACAATTACCCACAATACTATATCTTTACGACTTCAGTATGACCTCAAAAAGCTGTGTACAACGAATTTTTTCTTCACTTTTTTTATTAGAAAGCCATGAGGCTTTCAAATCTCTATTTATTTTATCCCCCTATACTTAAGAATACATTTTCATCAAATCTTAAATAAAAAATTGTAAATATGTATAAGCATCTATTTAAATATGTATAAGCATCTAGCATAACATTTCTCTCTTTTCTTGCATCGTCGTGCTGACAGGATCACTTATTTTTTGCCTATCAAAGATGGTCATTTTTCCTACAAAAATTCGTTGAAGCCTCTCAGCTGCTGATAGTAAATTTCATAGCGTTATTGTTGAGTCATCTAACAACTCATAACGGCCACTTTCTTTTATATATCATTTTATACTCAAAATATCTTCTTTGAATGTGGACCACTTCAAAGTCCTTGAATTTAAGTCACTGTCTGTTGCATTTGACATTATTAAAAAAGATCTTAAGGATTTATAATTGATAGTTATTAGCTGAAGCAATGTTATCATATCTAAAGAAATACTGACAGAACTGTCTTTACAACCTGGTAATTATCCCCAATACTACATCTATACGACCTCAATGTGACTCCATCAAAATATTTGTGTTTCACTTTAATAAAATATAATCAGTTTTTCCTTAAATTTCTTATTAGTAAGACATGAGGTATGGAAAACTTAACATTCATTTTGTCACCCTACACTATACTTCTGCATATATTTTCAACACGTTTTAAATAAAAACTTTCATTATGTTTACGCATAACATATCTCTCATTTAACAAATATATATATTTTTTTAGAAAAAAATAATTATAATAATGATATATAATTTAATTTTTTAAAGTGATATGTATCTCATATCTTTATTTATCAAATTAATATATTTTTTTCGAATATAAAGATTATTATTTAGTATTTTTTCAATATCAAGAATTATCAATTAGTATTTTATCAATATCAAGAGTTATCAATTAGTATTTTATCAATATCAAGAGTTATCAATTAGTATTTTATCAATATCAAGAGTTATCAATTAGTATTTTATCAATATAAAGATTATCAATTAGCCTTTTATCAATATAAAGATTATCAATTAGTATTTTATCAATATAAAGATTATCAATTAGCCTTTTATCAATATAAAGATTATCAATTAGCCTTTTATCAATATAAAGATTATCAATTAGCCTTTTATCAATATAAAGATTATCAATTAGCATTTTATCAATATAAAGATTATCAATTAGCATTTTATCCATATATATATTATCAATTAGCATTTATTAATATATATATTATCAATTAGCATTTTATCATTATATATATATTATCAATTAGCATTTTATCATTATATATATATTATCAATTAGCATTTTATCAATATATATATATTATCAATTAGAATTTTTTCAATATAAAGATTATCAATAAGGAATTATCAGTTAGTTTTTTATGAATTTAAAGATTATCAAGTAGTATTTTATCAATATAAAGATTATCAATGAAGAATTATCAGTTATTTTTTTATGAATATAAAGATTATCAAGTAGTATTTTATCAATATAAAGATTATCAAGTAGTATTTTATCAATATAAAGACTATCAAGTAGCATTTTATCAATATAAAGAATTATCAATTAGCCTATTATCAATATAAAGATTATCATTTATTTATTAATAATTGATAAAATAATGGAAAAATTCAGCAATTATCTGACTCTGCATGAGCATAAATCCCAAATATTGAATATTTCATTTCAGATTAATATTTGAATGTGATTAAATTTGTACCATCTGACATAAATTAAATCTCTTTTTTAATTTGAGAACTCAGATAGTTATCAACGATTGAAATAACTTAATGAGGCTCTATTGATGTCAGAAAGTCCCTTTAAAATTGTTCACCCATTAAAAGGGATTAGTTAAACAGCCTGCTCATTCATCGCAAAATTGACCCAGTGTTCATACTTACTAATAGAATTAGCACTTTAGAGACCTTTGCTAATTATTCCGATATCGGATTCTGAATTATGGTGGCCACAAAGCTCGTTAAGAGTGATTTATTGATTCAGTCGGACAATGAGGGCTGTTATCAAGGATGTTACGTAACACGAATAGAACGCTTTGAATAATTTATGAAGGAAAAAATAATGCAAAAATACATTTTTTAATTAGAGGAAACAATTAAAATATTAAGGTAACTCATAAAAATTACCAAAAATGGAAGATGTAATCAACTTTATAAGGCTGAAATTTTTATTTTTCTCAATATTTTAATACTTATGATGTACAATAATGAACCATCTGATATGAAATATAGGATAAACAAGTAATATGAAAAAAAAAATGTATGTCGATTTCTACTTTGTTTTCACTCTATTGCAAAAAGTCCTTTATAAATAATTTTTATTCATTTTTTTAAGTTTATCTGGCGCCATGTATTGATAGATATATGAAACTTAAATCTAAAAAAAAAACTGAAATTAATTAATTAAATTTAATTACTGATTTAATATTTGAAAAAACTGTATTAACATCCAGTGCCATCCACTACAAGTTCAAAAAAAAAATGTATTCGAACTTGAGTGGAGGAATAAAAAGTATTTTATGAACGATTGAAAATTTGAACAAGATATATATAGGGAGAGTGTGAGCTAATAGAAAGAATTGAAATAAAAATAATGGAATAAATAAATAATAAAATAAAATTGTTGGTGGTAGGGTTTTCGAATGCCGTTTGACATTAGTGATTCAAGACAAAAAAGATTGAAACATCACGGATTCAGCATAAACCATTAAAAAGACAGACAAAATTCCTCCATATTTCATAAGGAAATTTATAGGGAGAATATATAATAATAATGATAATTATAATTTTCTCTAAACCGGCCCGATTTCTAATGCTCTACAGTTATATTAGACCGGTACATACGGTTTGAAGTGGATTCCGAACCACTACAAACATCCATGCCACTGCCGGTACTCGAACCAGAAATCCGGGGCACCGAGCGTTATTCACTCAGCCATACAACCCCCATTATGAAATACACTGTAATTAAAAATTAGGAGCCGTTGCCAAAACTATTGTGTGATAATTTCTTATATTATATCAACATAATATCATCATCATCAATGGTGCAACAGCCCCATGGTGGACCAAGGCCGTATGCTTACGGGCAGATTTCAAAACGGGAGATGTTTTCTTTGTAGTGGTTGTGACTAATCTTCAATGTCCTGCAGTGCGGGACGGATGTCCCATGAGTAATCTACTCATGGATGGAGGGAAAGGGGCATCTTCTGTTGTGATGGAGCACCCGTAGGTAGAAGTCTGACTTTTGCTCCGTGATGCTCTTACAGTCTTACGAGACCGGGACCTATGGCTTAAAGTAGATTCCGAACCCCTAGAAACATCCATGACACCGCCGGGACTCGAACCCGAAACCTGTGGTACCGAGCGGCACTCGACCATTCAGGCTCGATGTTTTCTTTTTAAGGGGTAAGGTTGTCAGTCCTAAGCCCAACGCTTTACAGTCATATTAAACACGGACCTACAAGTTAAAGTGGGTTCCTATAACATCATATACTTAGTTTAATTTCAATCAGACTGGTAGTTCTGTAGATACTCGAACAAGAGTGAAATGTCTTTTTAATTTTGAACTTAGTGTAGTTCAAAATAAATATACTTTAACTTAAATAGAGCTGGTTTTATTATTATTATTATTATTTTTGTTTTAACTTTCAGTTTTTGCCAATGTTTCTTTCAAAGTAGCAATACAAACATAAGGGTCTTTGATATAATATCGATGCAATAGACCTTTTCTTCACATGTTGTTTCGGTAAACATAAAATGAAGTCTTATTGGCATTTTTGCTTTTTAATATAATACGCCTCTGGGTGAAATTCGAAAGCATTTCTGAGGAAGAAACAATAAAAATGGGCTTTTGAAGTACGTTGGTTTGATTTTTTTTTTTTTTTTTTTTTTTTTTTTTTTTGAAAATGTTATATCTAAGAGAATTGTTTAAAAATATTTATGTAGTGTTAAAAAAACTGAAGTTATTATTCATCTCAAAATAAAACTTTGGAAAAATTAAGGGCAAACAGTAATATAGTATTGTAGTTGATGTATATTGTTTTTGCAGCTGGAACTGGGTGTGGTCTGACTGAAGAACTCGCAACTTTAAAGACACGCCACTTTTATTTATATACGCACAAATTCCACATTCACATACAGATAATACACAACCTGAGTAATATAATATAATAATCTATCTCATTTAAAGCATCTAAATATATATTTGTGGAAGGATTCCAATTCTAGTGCTCCGGATGAGAGCTCGTAACTAACGGCAGCTCCTGTTTTGCCGTATGTCCTCTCCTGTGAGAGTCTCGTGGCCAACTGATGTTTTCTTCTGAACTCCGCAAGGACACTCTTGCAGTGCGTAGGAGGAAAAACATGGTTGCGTATGTGGAACCACGGTTACAATATTACAAATAATACTATGTTGTAATTATAATTGTCTACGTTGAAAATCGAAATATTAATCGATGATGATTCAGCATATACAATAATATAAAACAAAATATTATTATATATGTTAAATCAATAATACAGTATTAAATATGTAATACTGTATTGTTATATATGTAATACTGTATTATTATATATGTAATACTGTATTATTGTATATGTTAGAACTGCATCAATTCACATACAATAATATGCGAATTCTTAATTTTAATGATTTTGTTTATAAAAAAATATGGATCTATTCTCAATTCTGTCGAATAACTAAAAAAAAATTGAGAAAATGGTTCTTTTTAATTTTTATTAAAGAAAATTTTCCTTATTTTTCAGACATTAACATATATTTTTAAAGTCAATGAAATGCATTGTGTAACCAAGTAAAACTATGATTATTTTCCTGAAGATATATAATAATTCGTAATTGATTAAAAAACTTTTTCTTTTCAGAATGATTTATAAATTTTAAAAAAATACAGTGAGAGTTGTTTTACAATTTGTAGAATATTTTCATTTTTCATTTTATTTCTCCCGTGTCCTAAAACATTTTTATTCACTTAATTAAAAAAAGTCATCCAGGAAAACTTTTTAATGAGGGAAACAAAAGTTTGAGCCCTCTTTAAATTTCTACATAACGAGGTTAATTGACGTCTAAAAATACCAACCAGAAAGCACGATGTAAAAATTATTAAACCCACGCATCCAAATAAATAATGAAGAAACCGATTTTGAAGTTAGATTATTTTTAATGGCATTAAAAAAATCGTAACACTACTCAAATTCTGCTACTAGTAAGTTGAGAGGGTACATCAATTAACCTTCACAATAATGAAGCATCATAAGTAATGGAAACTATTATTTGGGAATGCCGTACTCTTTTATTTGAAGTTATTCACTATTTGATCAGCAAATATGTAGCATATTCAGCGTGAACAGTGTCTTACAGGGCGTTTATTAGGTTCAGATTCATCGTTGTCAAATTGTACGAGTGATCAGTTAGACATCATTAACATTTTACCACCACATATTTTAATCGAATTTTCCTAGGAATGTCAACTTAAGGATTCTCAACCTCTATTTCCTTCTCGAACACAAAGAAAGGATTAATTAACTTACAATGTAAGTACTAAATGTCTAAACTGGGAGGAGCACAATAAGTATTTTCGTTAGATTCGAACAGCAAGGAGCCTGGTTTGGTTCTCTACGATCATCTTGTACACACGAGGGCTAAACGGACCGAGATCTACAGTTTAAAGTGGATTCCGAATCACTCAAACATCCATAGCACGACCAGGACTCGAACTCGAAACCTGCGGTAGTGAGCGCCAGACCGCTAGCCACTCGGCCATCGGGCTCCAACAATAGGGAGGAAAGAATGCATTCAAAATTAAAATCTTACCGGTTTACCCCTAGTATGCCCTTACTACATATTTGTATCTTTTCAAAAGACCAAGATTTAGCTCGTTAAAGTAAATTTTTTGAGGACTAAAATGAATTATTTCGACTATCTTGTATTATACTAAGACAAACACGAATTCACTCGTGACAGTCATTCTGGATCATCAGATTTCGTGTTAGTTTACATATATATAGCGCTCGATGCACGTATGTATTCAAACGATAGGCGAGGAACTATGTGTTATTTATTACTTTTGACCGCCTGTAGTTATTTTCTACTATTTGGTTTCTAAATAAGACAAAAAGAAAAGGGTTTTTAGTGATAATAGCAGCGATGTATCGTAAAGTGATTGCGGAAACATTGACGACGAATCAGAGGATTACAGTTCTAATGGACAATCAGGGCGGCTACATTCCAATTTGAATTTCAAAGTGAGACCTTTTTAGTAATTCCAGCAATGTATGGTAAAATCATTGGCGATGAATCGGAGGATTATAGTTCTAATGGACAATCTGAACGGCTTCATTTATTTTTGAATTTCAAGGTGAGATGTTTTTAGTAATTGTAGCAATGTATCGTAAAGTGAGTGTTAAAATTTTGGCGAAGAATCGGAGGATTATAGCTCTAATGGACCATCTGAACGGCTTCATTTATTTTTGAATTTCAAGGTGAAATGTTTTTAGTAATTGTAGCAATGTATCGTAAAATGAGTGTTAAAATTTTGGCGAAGAATCGGAAGATTATAGTTCTAATGGACAATCTGAAAGGCTTCATTTATTTTTGAATTTCAAGGTGAGGTGTTTTTAGTAGTTGTAGCAATGTATCGTAAAGTGAGTGTTAAAATTTTGGCGAAGAATCGGAAGATTATAGTTCTAATGGACAATCTGAAAGGCTTCATTTATTTTTGAATTTCAAGGTGAAATGTTTTTAGTAATTGTAGCAATGTATCGTAAAGTGAGTGTTAAAATTTTGGCGAAGAATCGGAAGATTATAGTTCTAATGGACAATCTGAAAGGCTTCATTTATTTTTGAATTTCAAGGTGAGGTGTTTTTAGTTGTTGTAGCAATGTATCGTAAAGTGAGTGTTAAAATTTTGGCGAAGAATCGGAAGATTATAGTTCTAATGGACCATCTGAAAGGCTTCATTTATTTTTGAATTTCAAGGTGAGGTGTTTTTAGTAGTTGTAGCAATGTATCGTAAAGTGAGTGCTAAAATTTTGGCAATGAATCAAAGTATTATAATTCTAATGGACCATCCGAACTGTTGAATTTATCTTTGAATTTCACAGGGAGGCGTTTTTAGTAATTCTAGCAATGTATCGTAAAGTGATTATTAAAATTTTGGGCGATTAATCAGAGGATTATGATTCTAACGGATAATATGAATGGCTGAATTTATCTTTGAATTTCTATTATAAAAATAAAATAAAACAGGATATTGTATATTGAATCATAATTTTCACAATTAATTGTTTCGATTGTAGGAAAAATTTGTTGTGTAACAAAACATTTTAAAATTAGTAACCTTCATGTGATGCTATTAAGTATACAAAACCATTAAGTATACGAAACATTTAAAATGGAATTCTCGCCCGAAACAACGATTTTATATTTTTGAAAATCTTGTTTTTAGGCTTTCTAAATAACCTTGCAATTTGTTTCTATCCACTTTAAATCTAGTGTTCTGTTAGTTTAAACTTTTCTTGAAGACGACTTTTTGGATCGGAAGTACGAATTTCTTAACAAGAAATGATAATTTGAACATATTTACCTCCAATATTTCCTCAATATTGATTGTAAAACTTATTATAATGTTAATAAAAAAACGCTATTTAACGATTAAAAAAATAAATTATTGGCCACACTTAATTAAATAAGGAATCTGGCTTTATAGTTTATATTTAAGAGTTTGTTTATATTTATTGTTTCATATTGTGTGCTATTGTCTAAAACTTTTTATCTCCACCTATTTCTGAAGATCTTGTAAAAATTCAATTGGTAGAGTCATCTTAAAAAACGTAAATGTCATTGTAAAACTTATTATAATGTAAATAGAAATACATTATTTAATGATTTTATCGTTGAAAAAAATTAAATTGTTGGCAACTCTTAACTTACATAGCCAAATTCCTTAATAAATCATTGTTTGAGGGTTTGTTTATATATGTGGTTTGCTGTTGTGTGTGATTGTCAACTTTTTAATCTTCACTGATCTCTGAAGATCTTGAAAAAATCAATTACTGGTGTCATCTTTCTTGATATTGTTGATGCTTTTGACAGGATTTGGACTGACGGTCTTGTTCCTTCTTTATGCTTGTTGTTTTTCTATTTACTTAATTCATCTCATTTCTCCTTGCATCACTAAGCGACATTTTACGCTATGTGTAAACAAGCACTTCTCGACTATTAAACGCTGTCATACATCAACGCTTTCTCATTCGACCGCTTTATTTAACATTTTCGTTAATGATATTACATTAATAAACTTTATCACTATGAGCCAGTGTGCTGACTACACTTCTATTGCAGCAAAATATTGACACTCTTGTAGCTTGGCTTATTGGGTGGAAAATTGAAATTAATGTTGACAAAACTGAAGCTGTTCTATTCACCGGAAAATATGCTCATCAATATTTAACACTTTTTAATCTAAATATTTACTTAACTCAATCTATTACACTATGAACATATGAGACTAAATAGGTTGGTGTTACTTTCGATAAAAAACTAACATATAATTTTTAATCAATAGAGTTAAACGTAAATTTAATATCTGCCTTCGTATGCTATATCCATTTATTAATAGAAATTATTCACTATTTTTGGATAATAAACTAATTATTTAAATTTACTATATGCGTTACATTACAATATAAGCAAGTCCGAGCTTTGATGTTAAAAGTCATATCAATAGTATTCAAATTTTAAAAAGTAAAATTTTAAGAATTATTTCTGATACCACTGGTTTCCCAAGAAATGATGATATCAGGTCTGCTCTTAACTTCCCTAACATCAAAATTTTATTCTTAAAATTGCTAAAGACTTTTACAACAACCTTCCTTACATTGGTAATTTGCCTCATTACGATTACTCTCTCGTTATTAACTCTAACCGGCAGCTAGATGTGATTCATAACTTCTTCCCTAGTTGCTCTTATCCCAAATAAGTTAGCGTATTGGCTTAGAACAGGGGTGGCTAATACAAATTGGGACATGCACATAACATCCAAATCGGGACATGCACATAACATCCAAATCGGGACATGCACATAACATCTAAATTGGGACACCTTGGAAATGCATCATCACTCCGCGGGCCGCATATAAAATTATATATCCTCATATTAGATTAAGACCCACTATAGATATTCTTTGGAGTGAAAAGTGGAAACATAAATAGTTATTATATTTGTGTTTACTATTATTCTTACTAGTAAACATAGGTACTATAATAATAAAGATACCAAATGCACATTGCAAAGAAATATATAACAAAAATGAAACATAAAAATATATAAATATAAACGAAATAAAATAAATGAGATAATTAAAATATATTTATTTTACTAGTGAAATATTTGATTCTCCATTCTTTCGCTTTTGTTGGTACCGTAAGGCTTCAGGTATGAATCCTGACAGTGGCGTGGATGTTTGTTGGTGGTTCCGAATCCACGTAAAACTGTAGATCCCGGTCTGTTCAGCCTAAACTGTGCACAGGATGACAGTAGAGCGACAAACCAAACCACTCTCTCACTTAGCTTTTACAAATCGATACACGCGCCTCATGAATACGCAGAATATAATTTAATTATTCCGTGAACTCATTGCCTGTTTTATTTATCAATTTACAGTTATATCTGCCATATATTTGGAAGAATATTATTTTAAAATCAAAGCTAATTTATTCTCATTATTTCGACAGTTAATTTTTGAATATAGAGATGTACACAAAATGTATTTTTTTAATACGTTTGTTTGAAGACCAATACTTGGCCATTATAAAATAAATGTATTTTATAAAAGTACAATAAACCTCAAGGGATAGAAAAATATCCAAGGCCGGCCGTGGGTTTGCCACCTCTGGCTTAGAATATTGTCCTCCCAACCTCATGGTTTGAGGATGAAATTCCGGACCGAGCTATTATTTTCAAGTCGTTACCTCTCCCATACATCATACTCGGTACCATAGGTGTCGGGTTCGAGTCCCGGCGGTGCCATGGGTGTTTGTAGTGGTTCGGAATCATCTTTAAACTGTAGGTCCCGGTCTGTTTAGTCTAAAATATGCATAAGATGACCGTAGAGCGACAAACCAAACCAAACCATACAACAGACTTCCTTCCCCCCCCCCAGTCTTTTGGCTCCTCACAGATTTAAATGTATACAAGTTTGGTTTGTTGCTCTACGGTCATCTTGTGCACACGAGGGCTTAACAGACCGGGACCTTCATATGTGTATACAGGATTATATATATTATTTTTTTTTTCATTTTTACTATTTAATATCAATTTCTTGTCAAACTTAAACGTATTTATTTATTTTGTTTACTTTATTTGGGCATCACCATTTTTACTCCACCTCAGTTCTCTGGTGTTTTCTTCAACTCCATTTATTTCCATCCTGTTTTATTTCCTGTCATGTTTATTATTTTATTTGGATAAGAGTTTAAGGCCCTGAAGGGACCAATGTACTCTGTAGAAAGTAAAGACAATGAATTACTTAATCTTATTTGTACTAAGTTTTCTTATTTCTTCTTAAGAGTAATTGGTTAAATTGAGATAAGCAGCTTACGCGAGCATAAATCTCAAAGCACCTAATCAAGTCAAGTCAAGTTTAAAACTGTTTAACAATTATCTTTTACGATTTGTTTTTCAACATCTTTTAGCTTAAAAATAGTCAAAACATTTCTTTTAGAAAAAGGGCAGGGAAATTTTGAAGTTCTTGATTTTAATTTGAATAACATACAGGGGATAAAGTGTTGCTGCTTGTGAATCACAATTGAAACTAATTAATTTATGTATGAACTTAAGTTTAATGGCTGTAAACCTTTTCAAAGAATGTATTTAGGAAACTATTTCAAAGTCTTGAGTGTTGAATTCGATTTCTTCAAGAATTGTACTAGCTTGTGCTCATATTTGAAGCTAACATATAAATAATATGCTTTTAAGAAAAAAATAGTATATTATTTGAAAAGTGTCAAATAAGGGTATTATTTGATTTAATGATGACATTAAATGTGTCCTATTGCAGCCATTTAAAAGTTTCCGCACCTGTATGCGTTCCAATGCTTCAAGTTGCGTATTTTCAACGAATTATCAGGCCTATTCTTAAAAAGAGGGGAAAGATATATATTTATTACGATACATTCATTTTTTTTATTATTAGGAATTAAAAAAAAGGAAAACTAATAAAAATTATCAAAAAAAAAAAGCACCAACGTCCAAATTTTTAGCCGTTGAACGTTAATAGTGATGTTGATGTTGTGGTATCCCCTGAAGAGTACAGGATAATCAAACATCGTGGTGCTCCCGAATAATATTGGATTATTATTATGCTGATTGCCATCCCGGAGGTTAATAGTGATTTACAAGTGAATAGATTTCATACATTCCTGGCATAAATTATTCATTATTATTCCAGGCATTAAATTATTCATTATTATTCCAGGCATTAAATTATTCATTATTATTCCAGGCATTAAATTATTCATTATTATTCCAGGCATTAAATTTTAAACCTTAATATATTTAATATATATGGTATTATATTTTTATCAAATATTAATGATTTGTTGACTGACAGTCGAAACACTACGTTACGCTATTTTCATATTCCTAACTGTATACCGTAAATACAGTTATCCATGCAGTTAGAAGATAAAATTTGTATTTTTCTTTTGGAAAGATTCTGTTGTGAATAATTTATTATAAATTTTTCTTTATTTTATTAATGATAGTAATTATAATTATAAAAAAATCTAAATATTCACATATGTGTTCGAGGTCGTCAAGAGGTTAAAGAATTCAAGAAACTAAAATTTTAAAAAGAACTTTCAATTAATTTAAAGAAAATATGAAAGATCATAGCATAGAATGCTTGTTATAATACATGAACTTACACACCACTCCGCTGACTCTACATTTGTATATCACTTTGTATTCAACTCAGAAGTAGAGCTGTTACATAAAACATATTGATCAGCAAAACCCTCGGGGGAGTCTATCAAGAGATTAAGTTCGATTTTTTGCGTAAAGAAAGAAGTAAGGCGTTTAAACTTAAACCCCCAAGTCATAAGAGGTTTAAATAGCAAAATGGGATACCTCCTCCTTTATTCATGGTGCACAGTGCTGAATGGAATGCATATATGCAGTTCCAAATAGTGAATGGCTGTGGTCAAAATGTTTCGTATTCGAAAAGAACAACACCTTTTAGATTTACTTTATAAACATTTTTTATGATCCATGGCTTTTTTGGAGACACACATTTTCTTTCGTACGTCTTGATCCATAAGAGCCACTGCGTCTCTCCGAAATGAGCTTGTCCTTTCATTCTGCTGCATCTTTAATGATACCAGGGGACAAAACGAAGTGCACTTTACTAGGAGAAGGAGCACGACATTCCCGTATTTTTGTTCGGCATAGGACGCATGGTATTTCTCCTTTATTGCCTGCATAGCTGGAATTCTGGGAATTTATTATGCCTCTTGGCTAATTCTGTTGTCCTTCGACCAGGCCATTCTGGGGATTGGGGGATCCATGTTTTGTTTCTTTTTCACTTGGGTCGTGCAGCATGTTTTATTCAATTGAATTAGTACACAAAAATGGCAGCAATATAAAATAAATCGCTTATTATTCAATTTTTAAAAAAATATTTTATAATTGTTTATTTATCTGTATATCTAGGAAACTTTTTTTTTTGTTGGAACTTAAATTAGAAAATATTAATAATATGCTGTTGTTTTCGAATACTGGACACTTAGATAAGGTCATTCCTAGAATAAAAACTATACTTTGTTATCGAACTATTAAATTCCGATTGTGTAACAAGTATTAGATTAAAAATAATAAATTTTACACTAAGCACTTACTTATAAATATTAAACTTTTAAAATAAATCAACAATGGAATACTATTGCTACAGAGCCCTACAGATTTATGACAATTTGTTCACGCCCAGTTACAGTCTTTTATACGAATGAATTTTTTCTCCACACACAATCCCCGGACCTAGGTTATGTAGCCCCTTCCAGTTAGAAAGGGAAGAGTGGTACATCAGTGGACCTCTTGAATACCATGAACAACCCAACGACGGTGATGACGGAGGACAGTATCTTCCAGGAAAACTTTTAAGGATAACTACACTGCATTTGTGTGTCTTATGAAATACCGGAAAACCCCCTGAAATTTCCAACAGTCAGCTTGACCCTCGATGCGAGAGTTTGATACACATATTGTCACAGACGCCATCAAGTCTGCTCGTTTCTGAAAGCAGCTAATTGATGATTTTTGAGAAGCATGTTCGCTCCTTTCTTGCAGCACTGGATTGTTATTCCTTTTTATGTGGATAACAATAATTCCATATTCATCAGGATCGCAATGTCAGCCAATAATTAGAATCCGAAATAGTGCTTCATACGAAATGGCCACCACGATCACCCGACTAGAATTGTTTGTATGGAGCACGCAAGAGAGACAATTACATTAACTCCTTGGACTGAAATACTCAAATCACCATCGATTATCTTATTCTTAGCATAAATCTGTTCAACAGTTGCTACTGAACTAAATCCGTTCAGCTTAAATAAATGCAGTCTACATTGAAAAATATCTACTAATGAACTTGAAAAATATGTAATATTGAACTAGTGCTATCGGGCCAGCAAACTCACTTTGTGAGATAGAGATAGAGATAGAGATAGAGACCACCTGGGAACACCGCGTACCGTTAGCCTTCATTCATGAGTACGTATGGGATCGTGGGCTTGGCCAGTCAAGTGGGATAAGAAACAACAACATATATTAATTTAAATTTTATTAATAATAAATTTTATCCAGAAATCCTTGCTTGATATTTAAGACGCTATATATATATAGACACTAATATATATATATATAAAAACTATATATTTGTATAAAATATTGTTTTTTAAATATAGTTAAATTTATAATTTTATTCAATAGTTTTGTGTTATGATGTTCTTTTGTTTCTATTCAAATTTAGTTTCATCTTTAACACTGAGATTAATTTTAAATAACTTAAAATTTTTATGAAAGTATCTTTAAGAAACAAACACGTTTCGAAACAAACACTAACATCATTTTATGTTTTTGAAACAAGAAAAAGTGTTTTAGATTCTTGTACTACATATATAAACAATAATTTAATTGAAATCAATAAATAATCCCCTTCGAAAAACAATATAGTTTTTTCTTTTTGCAAGTTCTATCGATCCAAGAACAAGCACTGTTATTTTTCAATTTAACTTTATCTGGGAAAAGACTTTTCCTGTCGCAAATAGAAATGTTCTGATAGGAAAGTCAAACTTGTATTTGCAGAACTTTTTCTGTAGTGAGGTTGCCTTGATATCGATCCATTCTAGTTCAAGTCCATCAATGTATATCAGTCTGAATTGTTGAATATATATATAAAACTGAATAGCAATTCTTGCAATTTCTAAAGGCCTATCTATAAATGTAAGATAGTTATTCCATATGTATTCTATTGATGTGGTAATACAGTCATAAATTGTTAGTTTTAATGTATTGGTTATTAATTTTATAACCCAATGAAATCAATGGTAAATGACTTTAATAAAAGACATAGGTAATTATATAAATACACAGGGTTGATTATAATTAAAGTCCCACTTTCAAAATATTGTAAAAAAAGAACTATTCGTCACAAGGAGTTCAAATTTAAACTGAAGATACTTGAAAAAGGGAAAAACAGTGCGCCATCAAAAAAAAATTACAAATATAACAAAAAATAAATAAAATTACAAGAAATTACAAAATTACAACGAATTTGTCATGAGTTGCACATTAGACCAACTGCAGTGTTCAAACCAACTGTAGAAATTGAATGCTCCTTAACAGCAAAAGTATGCGTTTTCCATTTTGTCAAAAATTAAAATACAATCTTTTCGTTGAACAGAAATTTTTTTCCTCTTTTCTAATATTTTGATACCATGGAATATATATATTTTTATAATTTGAAAAAATTGTTTCCCTTTTTAAATTTTTTCCTTAAAAAAATCAATTTTTTAAAGATGTTTTAATTATAATAATAAAACTTGTCAAGAAGTAAAATGAAAAAAAAATTCTCGTTCTTTAAACATTTCGGTTATAATTATAAACATAAAAACATAAAAGTATTGATTTTTGGTATTCTACAGTCGGAATATTCTTATACAAATATTAAATTTCCTTTTTAATTACAAACTTACCCCAAATAATTGTATTACGAATATTTTATCGTATATTTTTTTTAAATCACTCATCGAAGGAATAAAACAAAAAAAAATTTCTGACTTATTTATTTTCATTTAAAATATTACTCTGAGAAAAAAAATGACATTTTAAAAAGGTTTCTTAGTCTTTACAATGACAACCAATATTGATACTGTATATTAAAGAATTTGAAAATGCATATAAAACCCAAATGGTGAAATCTTTATTTTGGGGGTTTTAACAATCATCAATGTTTTCAGTTAATTTTTGATATACAGGGTGATTATAATAAAAGTCTCACTTTCAAAATGCTGTAAAAAAAAGAACCACTTGTCACAACGTTCAAATTTGGATTTTGAAGAAGGAAACGGTATGGCATCAAAAAAAAAAAGGATTCATCGATTTTTCCCATCCTATTTGGTATGACCTTTCCGTGGTGGATGGGCTTTCCACTAATAATGTCACAACTGTTGAATGACTTGGAAGTCATTTTTTCAATCAAGAAACTGAAACAATCAAGCACGTTCAACACTACAGGTGGTTTAATGTGCAACTCCTTCCAAATACCTTGTCATTTCGATTCAAAATATCACTGGAGGCCGAATTCACTTTCTTTAGGCCGCTTACAATGACATCTATTAATGCATTTTGTAATTTTTTTTGACTTCTTCAAGTATCTTCAGTTAAAATTTGAACTCATTGCGACGAGCGATTCTTTTTTACAACATTTCGAAAATGGGACTTTAATTATAATCGCCCTGTATATAAAGAAACATTTTGACGCGGTTTCAAAATGAAAAAGCGCAATGTAAGATTTAGCACAATTTCATTTTTCCCTTTTCCACAGATTTTGGAAACGTAAAAGTTAAAAAAATATTAGTAAAAAAAATCTACTTAATGTTTCTATTACAGATAATATATTAACTAAAAAGCTTTTAAAATCTGCACAGCATTTCAACCATAGTTTTTTTCCAGCGGGTTCAGGATTTATTGACACTTATGTATTGTACACTTAGACAAATTTGAATTGCCTGACAATACTGGCTCGGAAAAGTTTCTTTTTACTGTAGTAGATAGTGTTGTATGGACAGGAAGTTCGTATTGTTGAAGCTCTTCAATGAGCTCTTCATTCATAGAGCTCTGCAGCTCTACATTCATGGAATTCTGGAGTTCTTCCTTTCATTGATGTTTTGGTAATATGATGATTGATCATACGGATGTGGAATTGGCGAATAAGCATCTGGCTTGAAAATTGTGAAGTGCGATGGGGTGGAATTGGCGAATAAGCATCTGGCTTGAAAATTGTGAAGTGCGATGGGGTGGAATTGGCGAATAAGCATCTGGCTTGAAAATTGTGAAGTGCGATGGGGTGGAATTGGCGAATAAGCATCTGGCTTGAAAATTGTGAAGTGCGATGGGGTGGAATTGGCGAATAAGCATCTGGCTTGAAAATTGTGAAGTGCGATGGGGTGGAATTGGCGAATAAGCATCTAGCTTGAAAATTGTGAAGTGCGATGGGGTGGAATTGGCGAATAAGCATCTAGCTTGAAAATTGTGAAGTGCGATGGGGTGGAATTGGCGAATAAGCATCTGGCTTGAAAATTGTGAAGTGCGATGGGGTGGAATTGGCGAATAAGCATCTTGCTTAAAAATTGTGAAGTGCGATGGGGTAGAATTGGCGAATAAGCATCTGGCTTGAAAATTGTGAAGTGCGATGGGGTGGAATTGGCGAATAAGCATCTGGCTTGAAAATTGTGAAGTGCGATGGGGTGGAATTAGCGAATAAGCATCTGGCTTGAAAATTGTGAAGTGCGATGGAGTGGAATTGGCGAATAAGCATCTGGCTTGAAAATTGTGAAGTGTGATGGAGTGGAATTGGCGAATAAGCATCTAGCTTGAAAATTGTGAAGGGCGATGGGGTGGAATTGGCGAATAAGCATCTGGCTTGAAAATTGTGAAGGGCGATGGGGGATCCACACAGATCCTGCGAGTGCAACCATATCCGATAAAGCGTACTTCAAACCATAGAACTTTTTGGACGCTTGCACCAGGGGAGAGGAAAGGCAGGTTAGAATATTCCAGCCGAGACATTCCGTTGTAGCGTCTTGAGGATTCTGCGTGAAACTGTATATAATGGTAGTTTAAATTTTCTACTGTTGATTATGTTACTTCCGGTTGATGCACATTTATTTATAAGTAGCATATTCGCAACTGAAGAAGAGGATGTCCTTTCATTTTTGGTATTTCAATGTGAGGAAAGGCAATACTACTTCAGTGGGTGTCTGGCCATTGTTGTCTTTGGGGCAATGAACAAGCGAACTTCCTAGCAAAAGAAGTTCCAGCTTGCTACAAAATCTTAATACGCCAATTCCTTATTGGAGGATTAAACTGTTTCTAAAATATTTATTTGCATCTAATTTCTTGCTGGATCTTCAGACTCGTACAGCCCTAAAAAATTGGAAGGGGGGTAACTACTTCTCTTATTACCGTTAAACAAAGACACAAAGCAGTGGAGGCCTTTCACCTGTCTGTGGGACACGATTGCCTTGCAGGCCATCTACACCGCATAGGCATTTCAACCGATCGTATTTGCCTACTTTTAAACTCTGGAGAAGTAATGGACAGGGACCATCTGCTCCGCTGTAGAGCTCTTCGTGGAACTACAGAACAGTCGAGATATTGGGAAGCAAGATCACTCATTAGGCAATTAATATGGTTTTCTTTTTGTTCTTAGTTCTTGATACTTCTAAGGTACTTAGTGCTATTGTTATTTGTAACTTTTTACCTAGCCATTGGAAATAAAAAAAAAATTAGGAAAGACTTTTCGACCCTGTTTTTCTATGTGTTTTCGAGATGTCTAGGTATGCCTTGACCCTCCTAGACCTTTGCCAAATCAAAACTTTTAATTAGTTCTTTGAAATGTTTAATTATTTTTATTTTTTAAACAGGTGATGTCAAATACAGTATATCATAATTCTGTTTTACCATTATTTTTGTATGAATTAGAATTCAGACCACATGCGATAAATCAAATTTTTTGGCTTGGAATTCCATGAATCAACAATGTCTCTTTTTTGAATGATTCACAGAGGAGTGAGTTCTGTGTTAGTAATTCAACAGGACTTGAATGAAACGGGACTTCAACAGTGAATAATCGTTGATGATAATGAAGTCTTCTCTAATTAGATATTTTGAGAACCATAGATCAAAGAGAGCACAGGGAATTTTAAAATGCTGATTAACTAATAGCGTTTTAAAATTCTTCTCAGTTCTCTGAGTTTCATTTTTTAATTAAATTTGTCGACGAGAGATGTAAGCACTGCATTTTTGAAAACATATTATTTGAGTTTCCTATTTCTCAACTACTGCAAATCTATTTTGAAAGTTAAATGGAGAATTCAAATCTCAGAATAAACAGAGAACCGACTTATTTCTCAAAGTGTATACTTAAGAAGTGCTTTAAATAGCTTTATGCATTTCGAACATTGAAATATTCAAATTAATAGGAAAAAAATCGGTTATAGATCGAATCACGGTCTAATGTTAATGTTTGAAGAGCTAAGGTTCAAATTCCACTAGCTGTGTTTGTTTCACTCTCTTTTAAAAAATGATTACATTCTACAGTGATTGAGGCAGTGGGCAAAACATATCTCATTGACAAAAACTGATAAATGTTGGCAAGTACGAAGCAGTTTTACTCTAAAATTCTCCCCTTCGTAACTTATATATAAAATTAACAGCCTATATATATCTATAGAACACGACTCTTAAAATTAAAGATAACTTTAGGAGGGTAGTCTGAAAAGTTAAAGCTATCGCTTTCGTAGACAACTATTTTGCAGAATAAGACGCCGGGTATTATTTGGATGGGTTGAAGAGATGAGAGCAGAGCTGGGAGAAGTGTGGTACAGAGTTACAAGGAGATTATGTAGGAAAATTAATTTGAAAAAAAAAATGCCTTTTTTTCTTGATTAGGTCGGACACTTTTCAGACTATCCTCGTATATATATATATATATATATATATATATATATATATATATATATATACACACATCAATATAAACCATGTATGACACTTACCTGTCAAAACATTATGACCACCTTTTTGCAATGAACTCGCCTGGATGACGTGGAAGGCACGTGATCAGGTGGAAGTGGTATTTAACTGGTATTAAGTGGTGGTATTAATCCATGCCAAGGCGGGTTGAAGCTGTGTTGCGCGCCAAAGGTGGGCCAACTCGTTATTGACAGGTGGTCATAATTTTTTCGCTCTTGTGTGTATATATATATATATATAATTATATACACATACACATACATACATACACACATATATATATATATGCCATTTATAACTATATACTGTAACGTCTCGGCCTATATTAGACCTATAATGAGTTCAAAAAGATTGCCACTTTCAGGTTCATGGGAACACTTTCATTTTTTATATATAAATAATGAACTCTGGATTATTATATAAACAAGTCAGTATTTTTAAGTCAATTCCTACTTTTTTTTTCATTTATTGCAGAAAGTCCTTTATAAATAATTTTCACTATTTTTTTAAGTTTATCTGGCGCCATCTACTGGTAGATATATGCAACTTAAATCTAAAAAAAACTAAACTTAATTAATTAATTAAATTGAATTATTTAATTAATATTTGAAAAAACTGTATTAACATCAAGTGTCATCCACTACAAGTTCAAGAAAATGTATTTGAACTTGAGTTGAGGAATAAAAAGTATTTTATGAACGATTGAAAATTTGAACAAGATATATGTAGGAAGAGTGTGAGCTAATAGAGGAATTGAAAAATAACAATTAAAAATAAAATTTGAACACAACTGGCATGATTAAATCACAAGTACAGTTCACTCCGTGGTCGGAGATTTTACAGAGTTCTCGAGTCTACGTCGAATCTAATCGCCTCGTCTGCGGGAGACTTTAATAATCACACGGCGTGATAAACAAAGCCACAAGAGGTTCACTTTGAAAAACAGGTGGAAACTCCGGCCTATTCAGTCACTTCAAATAAAATAAAAAGAAACATTTTTGATAAACTCGCAGACCTCTCTCTCTTCTTCACCAAAAACCTTATTTTAAGACCCGTCAAGAGAAGGGGTTAGCTTCCCTCACTTCTCTTTGGGGTAGACATTTCTCAGCTCGTGAACTGTCACCCATCACGATGGAATAAATCAGGGTATAGTTCATATTCAACCTGTAGTTGTTTCGACCTTTTAAGGTCGCGCAGATATCTGCTATTTGGTATTTGCCGAGTCTCATTGTACATGATACCGAATGTCTGCTATCAGATTTGAGTGACAAGTTGTTCTCATTAGTACAAAACACTAATTGTATACAACATACTTAACCAAATAAAACTCATCTGCTGTCAAATTTGAGTATTTTATTTATTATACATTTTTCAAATAACACACAGTCTCATTGTACCTGATACCGAATGTCTGCTGTCAGATTTGAGTGACAAGTTGTTCTCATTAGTACAAAACAGCTAATTGTGTGTAATATTACTACCCACAATACTGCTTGTCTGCTGTTAAATTTGAGTGATATGTTGTTATAATGTACTTGTCAAATAAGATACATTTCTATTCATGGGATTGAAATGTCAAAATTCTTCCCTTGAGAAAAAAAAAAGTACTACAATACCCATACGAGATTTAAAATTGTAGTGTGTTGGCAATAATTTTACTCATTTAACTGTTATCTTTACTGTTACCTTTTCACGTGCTGAAACATTATGATGATTAGAGTATTGTGTTTCCGTACACTTTTTTTTTTCTTTCTAATGCAGCTGGCAAACACAGACAGCTTGGTCTTAGATGCCTTAAAGCAAGTGCTGCACAGACGTACTCTTTTTGCATTACCCAGGGAGCGCGTGTAACTTGAAGATAAGCCACGGACGCGGAGTAACAATGCCCCAGCAACGCTCTACGATCCTATTAGACCGGGACCTACTTTTTAAAGTGGATTCCGAACCACTACAAACAACCATTGCCCCGCCGGGACTCAAACCCGAAACCTGTGGTACCGAGCGCCAGAGAGCTAGCCACTCGGCCATTCATGCCCAAAGTTTCCGTACACTAACTGTAATAAATTATAAACTGCACTCGGAATTTTAATCCTTACGCCCTATGTTGGAATGGGGATTATAAATTTGTCAGCTTGAGGCCTTTCTTCATGATTTTACAAAAAAAAAAAAAAAAAAGAAGAAAAAAAACCTTCAAAGCCTCAGCTGCAACTTTTGATGATGCTTCCACCGAATTGTCAGTCTTATATAAATGAAATGTAATAGTCAGCACACCCGGTGGTGTCTGCTACAAATCTGCTTTTGTAGTAGAGAATACCTTCAGGTTATTGTTCCTGGCATTTGAGAAATAACCAAAGAAAGGCTTTTTTTCAGTGAGTTTGAATGGCTTATTTAAAAATAAAAGTTGTAAAGGTATTTCCAGCTGATGATGTGCTTAACGTATTGTTAAAAGTACTTGGAATCAAAATGAATGTGATTTTTCTTTTGTTGTGTTTTTAAACCAAAAAATAAAGCATTACACATGGATTGCTTGGTTAATAAAGAAACAGAAATAAAGAGTGTGGTAAAACAGGTAATCAAAATTGGAATTCCTAAAAAAAAATTGTTTTTGGTTGAAATCCTTTTTATCGGTATTAGACAGGAAAAGATTCATTTCACATCATGGAACTCAAATACCGTAAATAATACCTTAAGCACTTCCTGATAGAGGGGGAATAGAGTGTTATTACTTTCCTGAGAAGAGAGACTTCTACGATTTACTGTCCCACAATTTCAAATCATACGGCAATAATGGACATTATTGCTCATTTTATTTAGTTTATGTTAGTGGGTTGAGCGAGAAAGTGCTTTTGATTTTTATTATGTATTTAAATGGGAAAAATTGAAATTACTTTTTTGCCAATCCAATATTTATGTGTTCTTTAAAAAGTTTAATTACCCTGATTCAATGTGATAATGGCTTTTCTTTTTGTAAAAAATATACTATATGCCATCTGCGTAAGGAAAAAGAACGATGTTGTAGAAGTTGCCCATAGAATTGATGAGATATCCGGTAACGTTAAAAAGTCAAACGTAGCTTTGCAAATAATGTAAAATTATTATAACTATTATAATTTTTTCTACTTTAAACTGGTTAAATTATTTACTTTACTTTAATGCGTTAAAAATGTCTTTTCTATAGAAATAATTCATATGTGTACTGTGAAAGGCAAAAGTGAAAAGATGTCGCCAAGTTGGCTATCTTGGTGAAAAGATTGAAGACTCATAGAATTGGGTGATTCTAAAATTTCAAATTCTGGAAGATAAGATAATTTATTAGTTTCGAATTTAGATGTCTGGGAGGAAACGATAGCCTGAATAAATAAATTCTTAGGCAGCTAATGTTGAGTATCAATTGAGATTTACCCTGATGTGATATTTTTGTAGTATCAATTAATCAGTAAATCTTATTATATAGTATCAAAATCTTACTATTTCTGCTGGTGTGAATTCTGGGGAAATCCTGGGGATTTCTATACGGCTTTTCCTACTACTGTGAATAAAAAGTAAGACCAATTATTTTTTTTTCAAAAACTCTTTATTTATTCTTCCAACTTCATTTCATAGCCTTCAAAGTGATCCCCTCCGGACACAATGCACTTATACGAACTTTTTTCCAATCCTCAATGCATGCTAAAAAGTCATCGCCAGGGATGGCCTTCAAAGCGCGCGGCAATTCGACAATTCGATTCAATCGACTCAAAACGGTGTCCCCGGAATTATCTTTTGAGAATAGCCAGAAGTCGCACAGAGTGAATACGGTGGTTGTGGAATGATATGGATTTCAATTTTGGTGAAAAAGTCACGAACGATCATTGTAGTGTGAGTTGGTGCATTCAGTGTTTTCGGTACCAATCGAGATTTGACGCGTTTGAGACCCAAAATAGAACTGTCCGATCCTTTTGAAATTCCAATATCAGCAGTAAGGTCTCTTATTGTAAATCGGGGGTTTGCAAGCACCAAATCTTTAATTTTTGGACCTGAGTATCGTCGGTTGAGGTGGATGGTCGACCAGAGGGCTCTTAATCTTCAACGCGTTCTCTGCCTTCTTTGAACTGTTTATACCACTTCTAAACATTTCTTTCCGATATAGGAACGCTCTCCGAATGCCTTCTGCAACATTCTATGCGTTTCCGCAAACAAAATTGAATGCAAGTTCTTTGCTCAATTCATTCAGACATTTCAACAATCTCCGGAATCAGTTTAGAGTCTCACAAAGTCTAGCGTAACTCAAACACTAATGAATATTTTGACGTGAAATTTCCCGCACATGTCAAGGACAGTGCCAGCAACCTAAAAAAAAAAAAAAATTGAAATTCCATAAGCCCCGGGAATTTTAAATTGAAAACTGGACTTACTATTTGGACACAGTAGTATGTTTTCTAAATTTTACTATTTCTGCTGGTGTGCATTCTGGGTAAACCCTGGCGATTTCTACACGGATTTCCCTACTTTTCTAACCCAACGGAAAGACTTTTTCTTTTCGCAGATTTATCGTACTTTTTCCAGGCATGTCGTCGCTTATTTGTCAGTATTTGAATAAATTTATATTTCTTTTAAAGTGTATTATATACAGAAATCAACCAACCCTTGCTGTTTAGTTTTCTTACAATTAAAACAACGAAGCTGAACATTAGTGTTGCATTTGACTTAGTTACCGATTGTAAGATTAAAAAAAGTATGATTAAAGCAAATAATTTTTTGGAATGTATAATTTAAATTTAATATTAACATTTTAGGCTACATAAAAAAATTCGTTGTTATTACAATCAATACATTTTTCCATCTCATGCATTTTTATAAAAAATCTTTTTTGAATTGATGAATTTTTTTTTACTTTTGTGTTTTTTAATCTCTTATTTTATTTAACCATTTTTTAAAAATGGTTGCATGTTTTTTAAAGGTATGTTTTATTTTTAATCCTGAATATTTAAACATATTTTTTTGCGGATGTTACAACACACTTCTCTAAAAATAATTAACTAGCAGCGAAATGAAAAATTGTAAAATGAATAAATTAATAACATCATTAAAAATCCTAGAAATGTCAAAAGTAAATCCAAAATGGAATTCACGCTGAGAAAATAAAGATTTGTCAGAAGTAATGAAAATATGTTTTTATTCGTAACATTCAATTAAGATAATCTTGGTTATGAAATATATGAACATTTTCCTCATTAAAATAAAATTACTTCCGTCTTTATATTAATAGTTAAAAGTTTTGTTAGTTAACAATAGTTACAAATTTTAATTCAAATATGTAAATGTTAGCTTTTTTATAACCACAATTCCTTATTAACACGTAATATCTCTCTGAAGCAATAATTAATTCCCTTTTTAATATCTGTATGAAAATCCTGTCCTTAATAAATATTAGTTTGAATTTTATTGTGAAGACTTAAAATATATAGTATTGTAGCATTTTCTTTTCATGAGAAGAGTTTTGGCATTTTATTCCCAAGAGACAAGAATGTATGCTATTTGCCAAGTTTAAAATAACATCCCATCTCTCAAATTTGACAGCAGGTAATCAGTAATGAGGGTAGTTATATTACATGCATGTAATGTTTTGTATTAATGAGAACAACCTGTCACTCAAATCTGATAACAGATATTCGGTATCATGTATAATGAGACTCTGAAAAATAGCGAATATCTGTTCAACGTTCGCAAGTCCAAACAACTACAGATTAAAAATGGACTACACCATGAGTACACTGGTGTGCAAAACTTAAGCAACAGGTGGGTTTTTTGCCATAACTCCACGAGAAATCATCTGACACATGACAATCACATGACATTCAGAAATGAGGGAGAGTATTTTGTACGTAAAGGATGACGAAAGCATCGGCGCTGAAAAAGGAATGCAATGCATACGGTATGGAATCAAACAAAAACAAGCTTTATGGAACGCATAGTATCGGGATTTATGATTGTCTATCCAAGAGGAAGAACAACAAGCAGATGTTCCTTAATAGGGGATATGCCCTCCCCTCACTGCAATGGTTGCTTCGCACCGTCTCCGCATACTCAGAACCAGCTGGTGCAACATTTCTTGCGGTAGGATTGCTCATTCCTCAATCAGCATCTGTTTGAGTTGTTGGGTGTTCTCCGGAGGATGTAAGCATGCTGCAATGCGTCTCCCCAAAGCATCCCACACATGTTCTATGGGATTTAAATCTGGGGAGTACGCTGGCCAATCCATTCGAGTGATATCTTCACTTTCCAGTAGCTCCTTAACAGCAAGAGTCTGATGTGGACGTGCATTGCCATCCATAAAAATGAAGTCTGGGCCAATGGCACCTCGGAACAGACGCACATGGGGAAGGAGTACCTCCTCACAATAGCGATCCCAACTTACGGACCCTCTGTCGAAAACGTGCAGTTCAGTTCGCATGTTTAGCAATATGCCTCCCCAGACAAGAACTTCAGTACCACCAAAACGGTGTCTTTCCTTGTGGTTTCTGGGATAAAACCGGGTCCCGACCTATCTCCAAATCAAAACGCGTCGAGAATCGCTTCTGGTACAGAACCGACTCTCATCCGTAAAGAGGACACGACTCCATTGATCAGTTGGCCAGTTTTTGTGCTCTCCGCCCCACTGTAGACGGTGGCGTCGGTGGTCAACTTTCAACGGGAGGCAGCGTTCAGGACGGCGGGCGAATAGGCCCACTTTGTGAAGCCGTCTGGCCACAGTAAACCGCGACACTGGTCGCCCCGTTGCTGTACAGAGTTGTGAGCAATGGCACTTGCTGACTGCTGTCGGCCTCTTTTCGCCTGAAGTTGGTCATCCCCTGCAGTCGTCTTTCTCGGGCGGCCACCACCAACCTTTCTAACAGCTCTACCTGTGGTTTGGAAAACTTTCAACTTTTGTTGATTTCGAACTCTGCAGCTACACTGGTGATAGTACGCCCCTCCTCCAGCTTTCCGATCGTTCTCCACGTGTGAAGTCGTCCAGGATATTTCTTCTAGCCATATTTCACGAACTGACTCACTGGAACTTGCAGCGAATATGTTGAATTGCTTCTCCGTCCTTCCTTTTATTCGACTGTTGAGCTGCGCGCCGACATCACGAGTTTTGCGTACGCTCACGTCGCCTCCGACGTTTCGTTCCTGATATTTGCCTACGCATGACGTTTCTACTGACTTACGTGCTCATTGTACTGATCTCCAGACCTCCTTTTCTGCAATTTCATTACTATCTGCTAAATTTTTACATTGTTGCTTAAGTTTTGCACACCAGTGTAGTTAAATTGTGATTGGTGATAGAACTACAGAAAATGCTGAAAAAATGTTTTAGCTGTTTAATGTTTTTTAAATGTTCCTTCTTGACGGATTGTCTTAAAAAGAGATTTTTTTGATGAAGAAGAGAGAGAGTTCTGCGGCGAGTCGACCAGAAGTGTTGTTCTACTTTTTTGACTGAAGTGTCTGAATAGGTCGGAGATTCCGACTGTTTCCAAAGTGAAACTCTTGTGGTTTCGTGTATCACGGCATGTGATAATTAGATTCGACGAAGACTCGAGAACTCTAAAAATCTCTGAATTTGGAGCGAACTGCACCTGTAATTTAATCGTGCACTTGTAATAAAATTTATATTTCTTTGTATAGTAATCCAGAGTTCATTACACTACTGTGCCCAAAGAGTAAGATCAATTTTTTTTTTTTTCAAAAACTCTTTATTTATTCTTCAAAATTCATTTCTTCGCCTTTAAAGTAATCCTATCCGGACACAATGCAACTCCGGCCAACTTTTTTTCCAATCCTCAATACATGCTAAAAAGTCCTCGTCAGGAATGGCCTTCAAAGCGCGCGCCGATTCCAGTTGAATCTCTTCAATCAACTCCAAACGGTGGCCCTGGAGTGGTCTTTTGAGTTCAGGGAACAGCCAGAAGTCGCACGGTGTGAATACGGTGGTTTTGGAACGATATGGGTTTCATTTTTGGAGAAAAAGTCACGAAGAATCAATGCAGTGTGAGCTGGAGCATTCAGTGTTTCTGGTACCAATCGAGATTTGACGCTTTTGAGGCCCAAAAGACCATTTGAGACCGATCCTTTTCAAATCCCAACATCAGTAGGAAGGTCTCTAATTGTAAATCGACGGTTTGAAAGCACAAAATCTTTAATTTGTTGGACGTCAGCTTCGTCGGTTGAGGTTGATGGTGGAACAGAGGGCTCTTCGTCTTCAACGCGTTCTCTGCCTTCTTTGAACTGTATATACCACTTCTAAACATTTCTTTCCGATATGGGAATGCTCACCGAATGCCTTCTGCAACATTCTATACGTTTCTGCAAACAAAATTTAATGCAAGTTCTTTGCTCAATTAATTCAGACATTTCAGAATTCGCCGGAATCAATCTCACAAAACCAAGCGTAACTCAAGCACTAATGATTTTTCTCAAATCAATTTTTTATCAAATTTCACACAGATGTCAAGGACAATGCCAGCAACCAAAAAAAGATTATAAATTGAAAATTGTTTTTACGTTTTGGACACAGTAGTATATGCTTGCAAATAAAAATAGTGAAATGAACCTGAAAGTGAACCCATGAACCTGAAAGTGCTTCTTGAAGCCGTTGTAGGTCTATTATAAGCCGAAACGTTATCATGATTATTTTTTAGTAAAAAAAGAAGCATCGTTCCTGCACCAAAATTTAATAAAATCTGAATGTTGTTTTTTAATTAATTATTTAAGAAATTTAACAGTCCTTATTAAGAAATTTAAAGTCCGTCCTTTGACATTTTGAATGACTTGCAAACGACTATAAATTTAAAGTTATTTAATTCATGATAACATTTGAGAAAATTAAACCAGTACTACAACCAGAACTTGGCATTTTATTTTACTATTGAATGTTAAGTACGTAAGTAATTAAGCACGACGGCCTTCCAAATGAATGAAGTTGAATTCTAAATTTGGAAAGTGAATCCAAATGAGTGGTTATGCTGTGGATATATATATGATATTGTTGATTGAAAAGTACTACTGTTGAACTCGAGGGAAAATTAACGTAGAGCAAAATCCCTAGACGATCTCCTCAGCCATGCTCGTTGTAAAATGTTATGGAAATATGCAAATGCAGTGTAGTTGCAATTCAGGTAATATTTTCTCGGTAATAGTTATGCCCATTACTTTTTGCCTCAGTCAGCCCTTTTAGAGACGAAGGACTTATGGAAATGGGGTTATACCAAATGTAAAAAAATTATTTTATCATGAAATAACAAGTTCCCACATCTCCTTTAATTAAGCGAAATTAATATTTACAGATTATTTAGAAGAAATTTAAAATTTTTATTATATCAATTATTTTATTAAATTTTTATTTTATCAATTATTGTAAAGTAAGTATCAAATTTGTGTTATTATGTATGTAATTTGTCATAATTTCTGATAATAAATCAGAAATAAACTGTTGCAGCAATAAAATGAAACAAAAACATACTACGAGATGACGTCCCATCCAACAAAGTTGGAGATATTTAGAAAATTTCATAATAACAAGTTTAGTTTTCTTTAGTTAGAAGTGCAGAAAAGAATAGATTGGGGACAATGGATTGTCCTAGATGCCTGGATTGAAATACCGCATCACTTCCTAGAGGTTTGGTTTCGTTTGTCGCGCTACGGTCATTTTGTGCAAACTTTGGGCTAATGTTACTGGGACCTACAATTAAACGAGGATTCCGATCCGCTAACAAACATCCATGTCACCGCCAGAATTTGAACAGGAAGCCTGTGGTACCAACGGCTAGAGTGGTAACCAATTGCCCAACAGGCCCTCCCACTCCTTAGAGGAAGGAGTGAGACAATAGAGAGTTTTTGCATACCGTACGTTGTTATTACCGCGCTAGGACGCCGTTGGCTTTTCTCCCTAGCGCGCATGCTCATAGGAAACTGAGCATGCGCGCTAGGGAGAAAAAGCTAACGGACGTCCTACGGTAACTAACGTGCAAAAACTCTCTATGAATGATAAAAATACTTCCACCATAATAAGCGTGGAGTCAATCTGCACGTCCAGTATTGGTGGATTTTGAAAAATAGCACGATGCAAACTTAACTTTCGTGGTAGACTTTGCAGCATGTGGATCAGGTATGTAAAGTTTGGTTTGGTTTGTCACTCTACAGTCATCTCTGCACACGAGGGCTACACAGACCGGGACCAACAGTTTAAAGTGGACTCCGAACCACTAACGAACATCCATACCACAGCCAGGATTCAAACCTGAAGCCTGGGATAGCAAAGGTCCAGGTATCTGAGGACGTGAAGGATTATCAGGCGTGGATTTCAGTCTTGTTGATGAAATTTTTGCTGATTTCAGTTGGAATTATCTAAACTAACGTCCAAAAAATTTGAAATATCCGAAAACTTGAAATATATTTTTTCATAATAACAAGTTTAGTTTTCTTTAGTTAGCAGCGCAGAAAATAATAGATCAGGGGTTGTCCTAGAAGTCAAGATTGACACACCTCATCACTCCTTAGCGGAGTAAAGTGAATGATACAAAATACTTCCAACATAACAATCTACATTGGAGTCGATCTACAGGTTCATTTTGATGGAGTTTGGAACATGCCACTGTGCTAACTTAACATTCGTGTTTTTTTTTCTTTCTAATGCAGCGGGCAAACACAGACAGCTTGGTCTTTGGATGCCTTAAGATCTGCACAGACGTTACTCGCTTTGCATTTGTCACTTGAAGATAAGCCACGGACGCGGAGTAACAATGCCCCCGCAACGCTCTACGATCCTATTTGACCTGGGACCTACTTTTTAAAGTGGATTCCGAACCACTACAAACAACCATGGCACCGCCGGGACTCGAACCCGAAACCTGGGATACCTAGCGCCAGAGCGCTAGCCACTCGGCCATTCAGGCCCTTAACATTCGTGGTAGATTTTGGAGTATAGGATCTGCAGACTTGAAGGTTGATTAGATTTGGATTTCAATCTAGTTGATGAAATTTAATATTGATGCTCAGCTGAAATTGTCTAAGATTGAAAGTTCATTCTCGCGTGACCCATTGATACCAGCAAAGTTATCCAAATAGCGGTGCATTATCCTATCGATTGACACTTCTGACTTTTCTTCTTTTTTTTTTTTTTTTTTTTTCATGATGAAAATTTTGTCAGCTCTTTTTAAAACCTCGTATGGCCCTTGATGAAGTGGTCGAAGGTTATCATGCAAAATAAAAATAAACATTTTAAAAATAAATTAGCTGAACAATCGTATGATTTCATTCGGTTGGACGTGACGAATCACTTGCAAATATTTGACTGAATGAGAGTAATAATTAATTTTTCATTTATTTTTGAAATATTCTTTAAGATGTAATGGAGAAACTTCTAAGGTTTTATCGGGATTTTGTTTGTTTTGAATCTTATTCAGCTACAATTTATTCTTTACATTTTCTCTTCTTTTTACTTAAATAATAATTTTTTGTCAGAACCAAATAAATTAAATATTCATGTGCTGTTTGCGTTTTTCTATTAATGTGGATGTCGTCAATTAGAAATAAATAAAAACGCTCCATTTTTAATTAAAGTTTTCGAATATCATTTGATATGAAATTTCTCACTGATATTTATTTTTAGGTTACAATTTATTTAAACCTTTTTATTTATATTTATTTTATTTTATGTATTATTTTATTATACCTTTTATTATTGATATTTTATCTGTTATATATATATATATATATATACACACAAAATTATCTGGTGAAAGAAATGCATTTACTTCAAGAGTTTTGTTTACATTGTATTATGCTTCTTTTATTTACCTGCTTTTCAAAGTATTTTGTCGTTTTTGAAACCATTTTAAAATGTTTGTTGATGATATTAAATTACCAAAAAGTCAAAATACCATTAAAAGAAGATCTGTATTAAGGTTTTTGAAATTTTGAATTTACTGTTATTGCATTGAACATAGATTCCTTAAAAGTTTCTCTGATTTTGGATTTTGGCAATGCAAATAATTTATAGCTTCACTGAAGTTGGGCAAATGCTGGCTTATAAATCTGCCACAAAAATATTAGCTGAATGATTCTGACTATTATGCTAAAGTCTTTCTAGACTATTATGCTAAAAGCTTACATATTTTATGAAACAAATAGCTTATGTTTAGTCCCGATAAACAAACAGATTATAAAAATATGCAGACAAAAAATATTCCAGAGTTTTCCTTAAAAGAATACAAATTTTGTATATTATATAAAATAATGTTGCTTACATTCTGTAATGCTAACTTTCTGGTTTTAAATCATTTTGCTTCTTAACATATTAAGCCATAAAATGTTCTAAAGTGTCAAAAATTTTTAAATTATTATTTTTTACTCCATTGTGTACTGCTTGGATAGAATCTTACGTTATAAATGTTCTCAAAAAAATTCTCTTCGGTTATTATTTTATCAAACTATAAAATGTAAATTATTATTCAAGTAAAAACTTTATCCAGTCCAAAAACTTGTGTATTAGAAAATTCAAACTATTTTTCTTTGCTGCAATTTTTTGAGAAGTTTCGTACGTTTATTTCGTACGTTGTATAGCTTTGGTGGTGGGATAAAAAAAATTCAGAAATATATTTACAAATAAAAAATGTTAGGAAATAATAAACTGATTAATCACAATCTCCTAAAAAATTTTTAATGTAAAATTAAATTTTATTTAACTTTTTTAAACACTTTCTATAAATTTATTTTTTTTATCCATAATAATACCATTTCATTGAATTGTAAGAATAATATCGGCAATCTGGTGATAAATAAAAATTTTTAATTGTTGAAATTTTCAAAACGTCTATTTTTGCGACGCTTATTAATTATTGCTTTAAAAAATATGTTAATTTAGTGTTATATTTTTTTATGCCATTTCAATTAGAATAAAATAAAACTTGATTTTATTATTGAAAAATTTTTAATTTTTGTTTTGATGTTTTAAACAAATTTTAATATTTGTAATGTTTAATGCTAAATGATATCTATTGAATATCTAGTATTATGTTAGAGATGTTTAACATTTTAATTTAACTAATATAATAATCTAATTAACCTCTTAATTTAGCTTTTTATTACCTCTTCGGGTGGGTTATGAAATAAGTAATCTTCATATAAGGATACGGCGTGGTGGCCAATTGGCTAGTGCTCTGACCTTCCGTACACAGGCTTACAGTTCGAATCCTGGCGGTGCATGGATGTTTGTTAGTAGTTCGAAATGCATGTTAAACTGTAGGCTCCTGGTCTAATTAGCCAAAACTGGGCAATAAATTATCGTAATGCGACAAACCAAAACTATTAAGGATTTAATGAAATTCTATTCATATCAGGGAAACAAATAAAAATGATCATTATAAAACATTTTTCTGATATGAGACCCTAGCTATCATACCATTTACAGAAACAATGAAATTTTGGCTTAAGGTATTTTGAAATATTCGTACAAGATCCATATGAAAAGCAACAGTTAAAACCTAACGGTTACATTTAAAGTAACACGATTTCGAAATTTCAGCCTACTTTTTTTACTGGATGTTATCTCCATAGTGAAAACCCAAAAGTAGCGTTGAAACAGTACCTGTAGCACGAAAATCAACGGCTCTAGACAGAGTTAGAAGAAGAGTGAAAACAATGAATAATTACAGAGAAACAACAGGAAGAAAAACATTTTAGTGTGTTTCACAAATTTCCCTCGTGAATTCCTTCTCGCACGATAACACTTTTCATGCGGCAAATGGTATATACCACTGAAGCACGTAACACATCACCGGAGGCATCTTTCAAAAGTACAATTTACAGATTGGATGCATGCACTTTAGATTTCAAATATCCTCACAGGCAGAAATCCATTGGAGTGGTATCGGGATATCGAAACGAAATGGGGAATGACAGGAGATAATTCTGTCATCGAATTGTTAACACAACTTGTTTTTTTTTTTGACAAAATGTTTGACAAACGTCTCTTTTGATATAAGACCTCGCAAATGAGGTAGCGCCATGTCGCATCCACAGAACGTCACATAGAGCATTTCGCTATATGGATATTTAAAATCTAAAGTGTATGCATTTAATTCGCAAACTCCATCTGAATTGTGAAATGCCATCAGACGTCAGGTTCGACAGATTGGCATGGTACGTGCTTAAGAACTATATGCCATCTACCACACGCAAAGTATCATCGGGTGTGAAGGAGGTCATGTAGAAAATTTGTGAAACACATTAAAATGTTTTCCGTCTGTTGCTTCTCTGCTATTATTGGTTGTTTTCCCTTTTCTTCGAGTGTGGGGCCTAAATGGCCGAGTGTCTAACGTTCTGGTGCTCGGTGCCACATGTTTCGAGTTCGAGTTCCCCAGCTGCGCCATTTATATTTGTAGTGGTTTGGAATCCATTTTATTCTGTGGTATGCTGTCAGTTATGCTATCTGTTATGCTACCAGGTATCATATAGCAGTAGAGCGTCACAGAGTCCAGTCAGACTTCACACCTACATCATTCCCAAACTGTATAGGGACAACTCAACTCTAGGCATAGTGATGTGATGGGGTGTAGTGTGGTGTGGTAGTAGTAGTCTATCTAGTGCAAAGGGAATTTCATGCTACAGATACCGTTCCAACGCTGTATTTGGTTTTTCACTGTAGAGATAGATCCCATTCCAATAAAAAAATGTAGATGTTGTCATTTGAAATTTTCAAAATCGTATCTGTAATTGTAATTTTCGCGTTTTAACTGCTGTTTTTCATACAATTCTTGAAAGCATACCTGAAAATACTTTAAACCAAAATTTCATTCAATTTCTGTAAATAGTGTGATAGCTAGAGACTCATATATCTGCTTTTGTACTCATCCGGTATTTAAATAGAAATTTTTAAAAAGTTTTTTTATGGTAGTTGTTCAACAAAAATTTTACTAAGAAATGTTTCGTTGGCATAATTACTCGTTATAATTTCTGCAGGAGTTCAAATTACTTTTTTTATACATAACAAACGCATTTCTATTAAAATAGATAAATAGTTATCTTATATAGCAATATTTTTAAATAAAGAAAAATGTGTTAAATATACACTCATGTCCATAAATTAAGGATAATGAAGCTCAGGCAAAGAAAGAGACAGAAGCAAAACAAATTTGACTTATTTGTAAAGTCTATTTATTAAACAAAAGGTAAAGAGCAAAAATGAGGCTATATGTTTGACATAATTAATAAAAATTGCGATTTTTACTCCCTGGAGCAAATTTCAAAAAAGAACCTATTTACAAAAAACAGTATAACATGGTTAGTATGATGGTTAATATGGAGTATGTCTCCCGGACGATGCAATACAGGCCTTACAACGTCTAGGCATGCTGAGTATCAAATTATCAATCTGATCTTGGAGAATATTACACCACTCATCAAGCAATGCCACTCCAGTGATAGTTCCGGTTGACAGGTGGGAGGGGTTGACGGGCTGCAATTCGTCGGCCAAGCATATCCCACACATGCTCTATTGGATTCAAGTCCGGTGAGTATGCTGGCCAATCCATACGAGAATAGTGATATCCTCCGATTGAAGGCATTCGTCTACAATGTTTGCACGGTGAGGATGGGCGTTGTCATCCATAAACAGAAATTCAGCACCCATGGCGCCCCGAAACAAACGTACATGTTGTTCCAGAATGACATCCCGATAGATGTGGCCTGTCATCGTTACACTCTGAACATGTAGGTCAGTTCTGGAACCAAGAATAATTCCTCCCCAAACGAGCCATCCTGCACCACCGTAACGGTGTCGTTCAATGGTGTTTTCTTGGTGGTAAATTAATTTTTCTTTTCTTTGGTACCTGGCGCTCTCCATATGAAAGTCCGGCGAGAATCAGACTGCAAACTAAACCTGGACTCGTCGGAAAACATCCCACAAGACCACTGTTGCGGTGCTCTCTACTCCAGGTTAATCGCAGGCGACAGTGAGTTGCCTTTAGTGGAACACCTCTGACAGGCCTACGAGCATATAGACCAATGCGCCCTAAACGTCTGTACACGGTCTGCCTTGAAACTGTCGTACCGGTAGCTGAAGAGAGCTGACGAGACAGGTCTGATGCTGTGCTCCGTCTGTTTCTTTTGGCAGTAATTGCTAAATACCGGTCCTCATTTGGCGTTGTAACTCGGGGGCGACCTGTGCTGTAACACCTACTCACATTACCATCATCTTGGAATCGTTGCCAAAGCCTGGAGGTGACACTCTGGACGATTCCAAGTTCCTCGGATACTTCCAGCTGGGTACGTCCACATTCCAGTCGTCCGATAATTCTACCACGTAAAAAATCATCCAAATGCTTCCTTTGTGCCATAACTATGAGGTTATTGTACTGAAAAGCTTTTAAAGCGCTTGTGAACAATTTTACTTCTTTGCCACCATTCCATATATACCCCTCTCTTACACTCTCGTCATTGTGACATACGATCCGCGCCATCTGGTGGTTTCCTGTAATTTGCATATTCTTCTTCAAGATGTGTGTGATAATTCTACAGGTTAAATTTTTATTTTAGAGTTCAATTTCTGTGTGATTCTGAATTATCCTTAATTTATGGACATGAGTGTAATTCACTCCGCATGCTAACAGTTTAAGATGTAGTGCGTCAGCTAATGAAGCCTATTCTACAGTTCCACATTACCACGATTGCTGATTATTTGAATTTCACCGAATTCAGAGTTGTCTGTCAAAAATAAATTAAAATTTGATGCAGACAATGTAGATAAAAATAAATCGGTTAACCATTGTAACATCTATTCTGTTTTCAGTAAGAATTCAGCTCTAAACTTCCCCAAAAAATAAAAACAAAATAATTATAAAAAATAAGCAATGTTAGTTATGAAATTAAGATTATTATCATAATGGTTAAACGCTTATTAGCTTTAATTTCAATTATTAAGCGTTGTAAATATCTTTAATCAGAAATTTAATCGCAAATCTTTTATCGCCTTTACTATCCTTAATAATAAACAGTCTTTATCAGTAAAATGTTTAATAACACTAATGAGAGTATTGGTAGGCACAAATATTTAGCAAAAACTACTTATGATAATTAGTCAAACTTTTAAAGGAGTAATAAACATTAATGAGCTTTTGTGCGTGACTGTAAAATCATTAGATGAATGTATGTTGTTAAAAACATGTTATTTATTTTTGTATAGGATGATCAATATTAAATAAACACAGCATTTTGAAATGGATAATGCTGAAAATTCATAACATGCATATAGTTTTACAACTAACTATATGGCCTTATTAAAAAATGTATTTTTAAAAATTTTAATGTATTACGTATGAAAGAAAATATTATTGAATCAATCTTAAACATTTATTTTGTGATTTTTGTGCGAGAAAAAAATATTTCGATAACTCAAATAGTTTTAAATATTTCAGTGTGCGTTCTTGGAGTACTACGTTCATGACAAACAAAATATCAGTGTTATTAATAAAAAAAAATAATTACTGTAACTATAATTTACTAATATTTATATGTATATAGGACATAAATGGATACAGGGACATCAATTAGTTGGGGGGGGTGAATAAAGAATGCATCATTATAAGATAAATGAAACACACAAAATTTATCTCCTTTACCAAAGTTCGATGTAGCTGTCCTTCTTTAATTTGCAAATATACCATCCGGAAAATCAGTGTCATATGTTTATGAGCATGTTTCTTAAGATAAACATGATAATCAAGCTAAACATGTCGATAAAACTAACTTTGTTTATGGCATAGTGTCAGGTTGGAAAATTTAAATGAGTTCCATAAGTTTCACTTTCTTACTCTATTTCAAGTAAACTGTAAGTGCAAAGGAAAAGTGCCACCGAACTGTTAGTTCTTATTTCTAACTAATTTTCAACTTTGTATATCTTTTGATCATCAGTCAATCTACCCGTTCTTGGTTGTGTACAATTACGCAGCGATTTTACAATAACCCCTGCGATGAAGGGTAAGTTGTAAATAGCTTGTTGTTGGTAAGTTGTTGTCCAATGGCTCCCAGCATAAACGTATCATTGGAAAAGCCAGTTTCATCTGAGTTGTACAAACATGCAATATATTTATCAACTGAGTGTTCCGAATAACATCATTTTACTGTGACAATAAACCCACAAATAATAAATACATTACTGGCATGTTTTTGAAATTTCTTTATATCTCTTCGTTTTTTCAAGAAATTGATTGATATTGTTTCAAAAATCCTTGATGTTAAACATTCCCTGGCTGGCAGTTTAAAAATGAGTTCTGAAGTCCCTTGGCATCATTGAATTCTTGAACAAAAATACTTTTTCGTGAATTCAATGCTTCACAGACTTGAATTCACGAACAATGAACATTCAATGAATTCAAAAAAAATACTCCAATACTTGTTTATCACAAGAACTATTTGTGATCTTGCATTGAGGCACTTTACCAGAACATTATCTACCACCTTAAGCAATTCAATAGCCACCCATTTCCATTTATATAAGCCCTCTATTAATTCAATTCAATTCAATGATATAATACCGATATTGGAACATCATAAGCCTCTTCAGCTTCTGTGTACATTTCATTCTTGTTTACTGTATCCATGACCGCTGCTTCCATGTCATCTAGATTCCACGTTTACAATTACCAACTCACACAAATATTAGGGTTAATTGAAAACAACACACTAAAAATCGGCAAAACTGGTATACTATTCTTTTAAAGAAATCACTAAGTAATAATAAAGAATAATGCAAACAACTCGGCCAGAAATTTAGAAATAAATAAAAAACAATTATTTAAAACACAAAGTTTGCCCAAGCTTGTTTTTCAAGTGATGGGATAATTGTTAACTCTTAATTTAAAAAAAGTAGGAGATTACAAATAGCGCATTTCTAGTGTTACCAAGGTTTAGTTCTTACAGGCTTTTAAGTTCGTCTTTTTAGTTCTTACAGAATTTTAAATTCGTCTAGTCCATCTTCGAACAACTGTCTCGGCGGTGCCATGGATGTGTGTAGTGTTTCGGAATCCACTTTAAACCTGTAGGTCCCGGTCTAACAGGATTGTAGGGCGTTGTGGGGGTAGTGTTACTCCACATCCGTAGCTTATCTTCAAGCTACACGCACCTCCTGGGTAATACTAAGTGAATAACTTCGGTGAAGTGCTTGCCTTAAGGCATGAAAGTGTTTGCCAACTGCAATAGAAACGAAATAAACTCTGATGCTCATTCCTTGTAAATGTGCATCAGCTGCCCATATGAGCACAGCTGATGCTCACATACATTTATACCATCTAAGTGGAGATGGAGAATTTTGTATAAATAAAATGCATTTAAAATATAAATGGAGAATTATTATTAAAATTAATGAAATAGGGTTTTCTAATTAAAAAATCAGAATAGACTTCTTCATTAGAGCAACACCCCTATAGGGACCAATAACTTATGCCAGTTGAATGATTTCGAGACAGGAGACGTTTTTCTTTTAAACCGGGTAAGATTGTCAACCATACGCAAAACGCTCTACAGTCATATTAGACGGGACCTACGGTATAAAGTGGAGCCTGAACCAGTACAAGAACCGAACTCGAATTAGGAAATTGTGGCACTAAACGCCAGAGTGCTAGGCACTCGGCCATCACATATGTGAAGGTGAATGTTGGAATGATTCGGAATCCACTTTAAACCGTATGTCTCAGTCTAATATGACTGCAGAGATTTGTGTGTAGGACTAATAACCCTACCCCGTAAAAAGAAAACATCTCCTATTTCGGTATTAACCAGAAGGCAGACGGTTATGGTCTATCAAGGACTGTTGTAACGGGAATTAACTTATGAATATAACTTATGAGTATAATATTAAATTATATCTTGGATTTAAATTTATATTGATAATTTAACTTGAGAGAATGAGATAGAGCTTTTGTTTATTTATTTATTAATTGTTTTTTTTGGGGGGGGATGGGGAAGTATGTCTGAAAAATGTTTTGCAATGTATTATTTTAGCAGTAGGCAAAAAGCGATTATAGAAAACAAAAAGACCTCAAATTCTGTTGATATCTGGATTACGATGCTTTTAAATATGTGCTAAAATTGTTTCAAATTTCAGAAGGAAATGCTTTGTTTGGCACAATAATTTCCAGCCAGGCAAAAATAACTATTTCCGCAAAATAGAAATAATATTCTACATTAGAGATAAGAGACGAAAATAAGGAGTTAGTGGACTTTTTTTATCTGGCAGAAACCTATTCACCGGCACCTTAAGAAAGACATTTTTTTTTTTCCTTTTCAAAGTTCGGTATCTAGTTCGAATTTTATTCTTTGGGAATTACGCTGGAAAATAATCAATTTACGAGATGGGAAAGTTTGATTAACTCGAAAAATAAAGGCAAAAGGCGAACCTTAGCAAAATGGACGCAGTGTAATTGAGTTCAGTAAAAATGCATGTCGAAAGACGAGGTTTATTTTATATTAATTAAGACAAGAAGTTCCTCTCTGTGTTCTTCTAAGGTTATTTAGGAATTTGAAAGATTTTTTTTTAAATAATGTTCATTAAAAGTAATTTACATCTCATATTTAAACTTGCGAAACAAATTATTTTTCAAGTTACGTAAATCTTCTGATTAAAATTTAAACCAGATTCTTAGCCTAACTATATTTGAAAACTAAATAGGTTGTTTTAGATAGTAATATTAATATAAGACTAATTTTCATGATTAAAATTAGACGGCTTTTAATAAATCGAGTTAGAAATAGTTGATTAATGAGAAAAATCATTTCTAAAATTAGATTCTTAGTAAAATGAACCTGTGTAATTGAGTTACATGTAAATAAGTGTACGATGGTATAGGAACCCTTGGATTCTACCTAGCTATATTTAATTCCAATTAATGGAAAGCATTTTTAATAAACCTATTTCCTGTTATTTTTAATAAGATGTATTAAGTATATTCTTTTCCAAAAATAATCGATATTTTTTTACGTCTAACGACTTTTATTCTAAAAAAATGTTTCGTTAAAATATTCTAGCAGTTTTTGAACCGAAATTAATAAGGAAGTCAAACTTTGTTCAATGTACTAAGACATAGGAAGCTTTAATTATATTTTTTTTTTGAAATTTTTATTGATTGAAATTGCATATGTGCCGTCGTTTCTAATTCGACGATGAAATTAAGATTAAGTTTTGTGCGAGTTGGCGTGGGTCGTGTTTGATTATAATTGTATCTGCTACTAATTTTTTTTTCAATATTGGTAGTTTATTTAGGGATGTCACCAACAATCCACAAATTAACGATGAGAAATGGACATCGGATGGTCAATATTCTGTTATTTATGGCCGGGACTACAGTTCGAGCTACAGCGAGCAATGAGCGCTACAGTTCGAGACACTCGACCATCAAATATGTTGTGTTGGATGTTTGTAGTAGTTCAGAATCCACTTTAAACAGTAGTTCCCAGTCTAATATGATTGTAGAGATTTATCCGTCGGACTGATACCCTGTAAAAAGAAAACATATCCTGTTTCGAATCTACCATTAGGTCGTGGTCTATCATGGACTGTAGTGCCGGGAGTTGACTTATAAATGTAAATTTGTTTCATTTTTTTTTTTTTATTTATTTTCTAGGAAAAGGTCTGTCTGGAAAATGTTTTGTATTATATTTTTAGCAGTAAATAAAAATCCAATTATGGAAGAAAAAAAAAGTTAAATTTTGTTGATATCTCTATTAAGATGCTTTTAAATGTCTGTAAGTATAGTTTTTCAAATTTCAGAAGGAAATACTTTGTTTACCAGAATAATTTCCAGCCAGATAAAAATAACTATTTCAGCAAAATAGAAATAATTTTCTGCATTAGAGATAAGAGACGAAAATACAGAGATAGCGGACTTTTTTTTAATTTAAGTTTGATCAATTCTTTGCAAAAGTTTGATTAACTCGAAAATAAGTGCAAAGAACCTTAGCAAGATGGACCCTGTAATGGAGTTAATTTTTAAAAGAATTTATGTCGAAAACCGAGACTTATTTTATATTAATTAAGACACGAAGTTGCTCTCTGTGTTGTTCTAAGGTTATTAAGGAACTGAAAGGTTTTTTTTTTCTAAATAATGTACATTAAAAGTAATTTACTTATCATATTTAAACTTGCGAAACAAATTAATTTTCATGTTACGTAAATCTTCTGATTAAAATTTAAACTATATTCTTAGACTAGCAATGCTTCAAAAATAAATAGGTTACTTTAGATAATAATGTTAAATGAGACTAATTTTCATGATTAAAATTATATGGCTTTAAATAAAATAAAATTGTGATGAGAAAAGTTGATTAATGAGGAAAATAATTTCTAAAATTAGATTCTTAGTATAACGAACTTATGTAATTGAGTTACATACAAAATGTGTCATGGTAAAGGAACATTAGGATTCTACCTTGATATATTTAATTCAAATTAATTAAAACATTTTTATAATAATATTTATTATTAATTTTAATAATATGATTAAATATTAGTCTTTTCCAAAAATATTATTTTGGTTTTTTTTAAATATGTTATCCAACATATAAAGACATATATAAAAAAATAATATTTCGGTCTAAAATAAAATATTCGAGGCAGTTTTTATTTTCAATTGATATAGAAATTAAATTCTGTAAGTGTACGAAGATTTAGAAAGATTTAATTATATATTTTTTTCCCAAAATAAATTGAAATTCTTATCAATCGAAAATGAATATGTGCCGGAGTTTTTATATTGACGAAGAAATCGAGATTATGTTCTGCTTGTTGACGGGGCATGTTTGATTATAATTATATCTGTTAATATTTTTTTTCCAATATCGATCTATTTTTTTTCACCAATATCTAAGATACGTACATCTTGTTACATAAGTTACATCTCGTCATATAAAAAAATTCAACCACTCAGAGAATTTTTACAATACCTTGAAACATCTTAAGCTGTAGACAATATTATAAATGAATTAAAGATAATCAAGCTATAAATGAATTAAAGATAATCAAGCTATAAATGAATTAAAGATAATCAAATAAAAAATTTATATACATTTTATTATCAACGACTATGAGCTATCAACAAAACATGTTTCTAAGCTGGTTACGAGATATAATTTATTTTTACTACATATTTTATAAGCTTTATACAAGTTGTATTTAATTATATATTTTTTTCTCATTAATATTTACTTAATAATTACTTTAAGTTTTTGATGACTTTAAAAGGCTAATTAAAATATAAAGGACAAATTCATAAAAAAAAAAAAAAAAAACTTCTATCTGCAAACTATTGTATCAAAATTATTTGGCAGATGAAAATTGGCGAAATGCAGTTACAATTGATGAAGATTGAATATAGTTATATGATTGCAATAAAAAAAGATCGATTTACTACCAAAAAAAAGGACAAAATTACCTTAAGCTTTGGTTCAAGGAAAACAAGGAAAGCGGATTAAATATTATATGATAATTACTGGATTCTGTTATAATGGAAAAATTTTAAAATTATCGTAAAAATAGTCCTATTTTCAAAGAAGACATTCTTTGCAAATATTCATGGAATAATTTCTTTCAAAATAGTATACCTAAACAATCTTCTCTTTATTACGTTTCAGCAGTATTAATTGATCTAATAAACATTTTACAAATATTATAACTATCTTAATAAATAAATTACAAATTTGTATTCATAATTTAACTTGGGAGTTATCTTATGGATATAAATTTGTTTCATGTCTGAAAAATATTTTGTAATATATTTTATAAAAAGGTAATAATGAAAAAAAAAGACCGAGAATTCTGTTGATGTCTCGATTACGGTGCTTTTAAATGGCTACAAGTACTATTTCGAAATTAGGAAGGAAATACTTTGTTTACCAGAATAATTTCCAGCCAGATAAAAATAACTATTTCCGCAAAATAGAATTCATTTTCTGCATTAGAGATAAGAGACGAAAATAAGGAGTTAGCGGACTTTTTTTTATCGGGCAGAACCTATTTACCGGCACCTTACGGCAGACATCTTTTTGTTCTTTTCAAAGTTCGGTATCTACTTGGAATTTTATTCTTTGGGAATTACGGTGGAAAATAATCAATTTACGAGCTGGGAAAGTTTGATTAACTCGAAAAATTATTGCAAAAGGCGAACCTTATAAAAATGGACCGGTGTAATGGAGTTAAGCAAAAATGCATGTCGAAAGACGAGGCTTATTTTATATTAATTAAGACAAGAAGTTGCTCTCTGTGTTCTTCTAAGGTCAATAAAGTACTGAAAGATTTTTTTTTAAATAATGTGCATTAAAAGTAATTTACTTTACATAATTAAACTTGGGAAACAAATTAATTTTCATGTTACATAAATCTTCTGATTAAAATTTAAATTATATTCATTTTTGAAGCATTGCTAGTCTAAGAATAGGTTACTTCAGATAATAATGTTAAATCAGACTAATTTTCATGATTAAAATTATATGGTTTTTAATAAAATAAAATCGAGATGGAAAAAGTTGATTAATGAGAAAAGTAATTTTTAAAATTAGATTCTTGGTAAAATGAACCTACGTAATTGAATTACATACAAAAAAATGTAATATGGTAAAGGAACCCTAGGATTCTACCTAGCTATGATTAATTCAAATTAATGGAAAACAATTTTAATAATCATATTCTTATTATTTTTAATAAGATGACTAAAGATTATTCTTTTCCAAAAATAATTGTACATTCTTTTTAAATAGTTTATATAAAATATAACGACATATTTTTAAAAATCTTTCGTATTAAAATAAAATATTCGTAGTTGTTTTTGATTTGAAATTAATGTAGAAATCAAATAGAATAGACTAGAAGATTGTAGAATAGAATGTTTTGATTATATTTTTTCGAAATAAATTGAAATTTTTATGAATCGAAATTCAATATGGGCAGGCATTTTTAATTTGATGATAAAATAGAGTTTAAGTTTCGTGCGTGTGGGCAGGGGTCGTGTTTAATTATAATTATATATGTTAATAATTATTCTTTCCAGTATCGATCGATACGTACATCTTGTGATTTGGACCATTTTTTTTGTCTTAATTTAAAAAAAGCATTATTGTAGTTACAGTCATTACGTTGTATCGCAGCTATGGTAAATTAATATCTAGTTTGTTTTATTTATTTTTAATAATAGAAAGTCAAGTATAATTTGGATCGCACGATAGAATCAAAACTACTACTGTACCCAAAATTAAGACCAACAATTTTTTTTAAAGAACTCTTTATTTATTCTTCCAAATTTATTTTATCGCCTTCACAGTAATCTCCAGACACAATGCACTTATGCCAACCTTTTTTTTTCCAATCCTCAATGCATGCTAAAAAATCATTGACAGGGAAGGCCTTCAAAGCGCGCGGAGATTCCCGTTTAATATCTTCAAATGATTCATAACGATGTCTTGGATTGATCTTTTGAGTTTATCGAATAGCCGGAAGTCGCAAGAAGTCGGTATGAATACGGTGGTTGTGGAATGATATGAGTTTCATTTTTGGCGAAAAAATCACGAAGAATCAATGCCGTGTGAGCTGGAGCATTCAAAGTTTTCGGTACCAATCGAGTTTTGACGCGTTTGAGGCCCAAAATGGAATTGACCGATCTTTTTGAAATTCGAACATCATCAGCAAGGTCTCTAATTGTAAATCGATGGTTTGCGAGCACCAAATCATTAATTTTTTGCATGTGATCGTCGTCGATTGAGGTTGATGGTCGACCAGAGGACTCTTCGTCTTCAACCCGTTCTCTGCCTCCTTTGAGCTGTTTATACCACTTCTAAAAATTTCTTTCCGATATAGGAATGCTCACCGAATGCCTTCTGCAACATTCTATACGTCTCCACAAATACAATTGAATGCAAGTTCTTTGCTCAATTAATTTAGACATTTCAAAGATCGCCGGAATCCATTTTAGCGTCTCACAAATCCAAGTGTATGTTAAACAGTAATGAATATTTTAACGTTAAATTTGACACATATATCAAGGACAGTGCCAACAACCTAAAAAAATATAAATAAATTGATATTCCGTAAGCCCCGGGAATTTTAAATTGAAAATTGGTCTTACTTTTTGGGCACAGTAGTATCAAAATTATTTGGCAGATGAAGAAATGAAGCATACAGTTACAATTGATGAGGATTGGATGTAGTTATATGATTGCAATATAAAAGGATCGATTTGCTACTAAAAAAAGGACAAACTAACCTTAAAAGTTGGTTCAAGGAAAACAAGGAAAGTTTATGAAATATTATATGATAATTACTAGATTCTGTTATAACCTAAAAATTGTAAAATTATCGTATTTTCAAAGAAGACATTCCATGACTTTAACCAAATAATCTTCTCTTCGTTAAAGTTTCACCAATATGAATTGCTCTAATAAATATTTTACAAATATTATAACTATCTTAATAAGTAATTTACAAAATTATATTCATAATTTAAATTTAGAGTTATTTTATGAATATAAATTTGTTTCATTTTTAATTATTAATTCAGTTAATTTTTGGGAAAAAGTCTGTCTGAAAAATTATTTTGTAAGACATTTTATAGCTGTATATAAAAAGGTAATAAAGAAAACAAAAAGACCGATAACTATGTTGACGTCTCGATTACGATGCTTTTAAATGCCTGTAAGTATTGTTTCAAAATTCAGAAGGAAATACCTTGTTTACCAGAATAACTTCCAGCCAGATAAAAATAACTATTTCCGCAAAATAGAAATCATTTTCTGCATTAGAGATAAGAAACGAAAATAAGGAGTTAGCGGAATTTTTTTATCGGGCAGAAACCCTTTTACAAACCTTAGGACAGACATTTTTTTTTTTTTTTTTTTTGTTTTCAAAGTTCGGTATCTACTTGGGATTTTATTCTTTGGGAATTACGGTGGAAAATAATCAATTTACGAGATGGGAAAGTTTGATTAACTCGAAAAATAAATGCAAAAGGCGAACCTTAGCCAAATGGACCGGTGTAATTGAGTTAAGCATATATTATATTAATTAAGATGGGAAGTTGCTCTCTATGTTCCTCTAAGGTTACTAACTAACATAAAAGATTTTTTTAAATAGTGTGCTTAAAAAGTAATTTACCTCACATATTTAAACTAGGAAATAAATTAATTATGATGTTACGTAAATCTTCTGATTATAATTTAAACCATATTCTTAGTCTAGAAATGCCTGAAAAAATAAATAGGTTACCTTAGATAATAAAGTTAATATAAGACTAATTTTCATGATTAAAATTAGATGGTTTTTAATAAAATAAAATCGCGTTAGAAAAAGTTGATTAACGAGAAAAATAATTTCTAAAATTAGATTCTTAGTAAATTGTACCTATGTCATTTAATTACATCAAAAATGATACGAAGGAAAAAGTACCCGAGGATTCTACCTAGCTTTATTTAATTCAAATTAATGGAAAGCATTTTTAATAATCATATTAATTATTATTTTTAATAAGATTAAAGACTAGTCTTTTACAAAAATAATTCACATTTTTTTAAATAGCTTATCGAAAATATAACGGCTTTCATTCTTAAAAAATGTTTCGTTTTGAAATAAAATATTCTGTTTTCAGTTATCGATCAATAGCCAGTTTTTGATCCAAAATTAATTCAGAGGTCAAATTTTTTTTAAATGTACTTAGACGTAAAAAGCTTTAATTATATATTTTGTTTTTCAAAATAAATGAAAATTTTCATCATTTGAAATTGAATATAAGTAGCGTTTTTAATTTGAGGATAAAATCGAGATTATGTTTTGTGCACGTGGGCGTAGAGCGTGTTTGATTATTATTGTATATGTTAATAATATTTTTTTCCAATATTGGTGCTTCATTTACATATGTCGCCAACAATCCGCAAATTGGAAATGAGAAGAGAACATCTGATGGACAGTATTATGTTATTTACGGCCGGGACTCGAGCCTCAAACCTGGGGCAAAGAGCACAAAAGGTTTCTAGACACTCGGCCATCAAGTATCTTATAGTGGTTGTTTGTAGTTGTTCGGAATCCACTTTGAATCGTAGTTCCCAGTCTAATAGGATTGTAGTAATTTGGGTGTAGGGCTGACAACCTTATCCTGTAAAAAAAATATCATGTTTCGGAATCTACCAGCTGGCAGACAGACATTGTCTGACATGGACTGTAGAACCGGAAGTTAAATCTTATAAGTATAAACTATATATCTTATAAGTATGACATTTAGTATAAATTGAACTTATGAATTATATCTTGGATTTAAATTTATATTCATAATTTAACTTGGGAGTTAACTGATAAATATAAATTTGTTTCGTTTTAATTTATTTATTAATTTTTTGCGAAAAATTCTGTCTGTAAAATATTTCGTATTTTATAGAAGTAAATAAAAAGTTTTTTTTTTTATGAAAACAAAAAGGCCTTAAATTCTGTTGATGTTTTGATTACGATGCTTTTAAATGCCAGTAAATATAGTTTCAAAATTCAAAAGGAAAAATTCTATTTCAGAAAAATAGAAATAATTTTCTGCATTAGAGATAAGAGACGAAAATAAAGAGTTAGCGGACTTTTTACCGGCACCTTACGACAGACATTTTTTTGTTCTTTTCAAAGTTCGGTATCTACTTTGACTTTTATTCTTTGGGAATTACGCAGGAAAATAATCAATTTACGAGATGGGAAAGTTTGATCAACTCGAAAAATAAATGCAAAAGGAGAACCTCCGCAAAATGGGCCGGTGTAATTGAGTTAAGCAAAAATGCATGTCGAAAGACGAGACTTATTTTATATTAATTAAGACAACAAGTTGCTCTCTGTGTTAGGTTAATAAGGTACTGAAATTTTTTTTTTTAAGTAATGTACATTAAATGTTATTTACTTACCAAATTTAAAGTTGGGAAACAAATTAATTTTCGTATTACATAAATATTCTGATATAAATATAAACCATATTGCACGATAGCAATGCTTGAAAATAAATAGGTTTCTTTAGATAATAATTTTAAAATAAGACTAATTTTCATTATTAAAATTAAATGGCTTTTAGTAAGAGAAAATCGTGTTAGAAAAAGTTGATCAATGAGAAAAATAATTTCTAAAATTAAATTCTTAGTAAAATGAACCCATGTAATTCAGTTACATACAAAAAATATATACCACGGGAAGGAACCTGAGAACCTATATTTAATTCAAATTAATAGAAATCATTTTTAATAATCATATTTCTTTTTATATTTAATAAGAAAAATAAAGATGAGTCTTTTTCAAAAATAATTGTTAATTTTTTTTTAAATAGTTTATCCAAAATATAACGATGTATTTTAAAAAATTTTTCGTATTAAAATAAAATATTCGGAACAGTTTTCGATCTGAAATTAATATAGTAATGAAATTCTGTTAGGTGTACTAAGATTAATTACGTACGATGGAAAAGGAACCCTAGGATTCTACCTAGTTATAATTAATTCAAGTTAATGGAAAGCATTTTTAATAACCGTATTTCTTATTAATTTTTAATAAAATGAATAAAGATTATTCTTTTCCAAAAATAACTGATAATTTTTTTTAAATATCTTAACTAAAATATAGTGACATATTTTTAAAAATGTTTCGCATTAAAATAAAATATTCGGAGCGTGTTTTGATATGAAATTAATAAAGAACTCAAATTTTGTTAAATGTACTAATACGTAGGAAGATTTTAATTATATATTTTTTTCAAAATAAATCGAAATTTTCATCTTTTGAAATTGAATATAAGTAGCGTTTTTAATTTGACGATGAAATCGAGATTAAGTTTTGTGCACGTTAGCGTAGAGCGTATTTGATTATAATTGTATCTGTTAATAATTTTTTTTCAATATCGGTGTTTCATTTATGTATGTCGCCAACAACCCACAAATTGGCGATGAGAAGAGGATATCGGTTGGACAATATTATGTTATTTACGGCCCGGGAAACGAACCTCAAACCTGTGGCACAGAGCGCTAGACACTCGGCCATCAAGTATTTTGTGGTGGAGGCTTGTAGTTCTTGGGAATCCACTTTAAACAGTAGGTCCCAGTCTAATAGAATTGTAGAGATTTGATCGAAGGGATGACAATCTTACTCCGTAAAAAGAAGACATCTCCTGTTTCGTAATCTACCAGCAGCCAGACGGCCATGGTCCAATAAGGACTGTAGTGACGGAAGTTAAATTACAAATTTAAATTTGTTTCGTTTTTATTTACTTATGTTTTTTTTTTTGGGGGAGGGTGTCTGTCTGGAATATGTTTCGTATTATAATGTTATAGGAATAAATAGAAATCCAATTATGAAAACAAAAAGAGTTTAAATTCTGTTGATGTCTCGATTACGTTGCTTTTAAATATGAGTTAGTATTGTTTCAAATTTCAGAAGGAAATAGTTTGTTTACCAGAACAATTTCCAGTCAGCTAAAAATAACTATTTCTGCAAAATAGAAATAATTTTCTGTATTAGAAATAAAAGACGAAAATAAGGAGTTAGCGGACTTTTTTATTGGGCAGAAACCTATTTACCGGCACTCTTACGACAGATATATTTTTTTTTTTTTTTGTTCTTTTCGATGTTCGGTATCTAGTTCGAATTTTATTCTTTGGGAATTACGCTGGAAAATAATCAATTTACAGGATGGGAAAGTTTGATTAACTCGAAAAATAAATGCAAAAAAGCTGCCCTTAAGAATATGGACAGGTGTAATTGAGTTAAGCCAAATGCACTCTCTGTGTTGTTCTAAGTTATTAAGGAACTTGAAAGATTTTTTTTTAAATAATGTACCTTAAAAGAAATTTAGTTATCATATTTAAACTTAGGAAACAAATTAATTTTCATGTTACGTAAATCTTCTGATTAAAATTTTAGGTATGTTCTTAGTCTAGCAATGCTTTTAAAATAATCAGGTTTCTTTAGATAATATTAATATAAGACTAATTTTCATGACTAAAATTAGATGGCTTTTAATAAAAGAAAATAAAGATGTAAAAAGTGGATTAATTAGAAAACTAATTTCTAAAATTAGATTTTTAGTCAAATGAACCTATATATCTGAGTTACATCCAAAAAATGTATGTTGGTAGAGCTACCCAAGGATTCTACCTAACCTTATTCAATTATTATTAATTTATACCATTTTTAATACTCATATTTCTTATTTTTTTTAATAAGAGGAATAACGATTTGTCTCCTCTAAAAATAATTTTTATAGATTTTACTTAGTAGCTTATCCAAAATATAACGATATATTTTTAAAAATATTTCGTCTTGAAAAACATATTTGAAGCAGTTTTCAACCTGAAATTATTATAATCAAATTTTGTTAAATGTACTAATATTAGGAAATTTTAATTATAGTTTTTCAAAAATAAATTGAACAAAATATAAGGAACGATTGATAAAAATCAGTCGAAACGGCGGGCACATGTTCAATTTTGATTGATAAAAATCACTCGAAGTTGAATATGTGCCGGCGTTTTTAATTTGACGAAGAAATCGGGATTAAGTTTTGTGCGTGTGGGCAGGGGTCGTGTTTGAATATAATTATATGTGTTAGCAATTTTTTTTCCCAATATCAAAGATACGTACATCTTATTATATAAGTTGCAACTCGTCATTGAAAAAAAATTTAAATACTCAAAGAGTTTTCACAAAACTTTAAACATCTTAAAATGCAGACAATATTATAAATGAATTAAAGATAATCAAATAAAAAAATATATTTTATTATCAACGACTATGAGCTATCAACAAAACATGTTTCTCAGCGTAAAGCTATCGGCACACTATTGTATCAAAATTATTTGACAGATGAAAATTGGAAAATGTAATTACAATTAACGAGAATGGGATATAGTTATATGATTGCAATAGAAAAGAATTGATATGCTACTAAAGAAAAAAGACAAACTAACCTTCAGTGTTGATTGTGTCGATGATGGTGTGTGAATTAATAGTCCTGTTTTCAAAGAAGACATTCTATGACTTTACCCAAACAATCTTCTCTTTGTTAAGTTTCAGCAGTATTGATTACTCTAATAAATATTTTACAAATTTATATTCGTAATTTAACTTGGATAGTTATCTTATGGATATAAATTTGTTTAATTTTTATTTATTTATTTATTTAATTCATTTTTTGGAAAAACTCCGTGTGAAAAATAATTTGTATATATTTTATAGCAGTAAAATAAAAAAGTAATCCTGAAAACAAAAGGCCTGAGAATTATGTTGATATTTCGATTAGGATACTTTTAAATGCCTGTAAATAGTATTTCGAAATTTACATTTGTAATACTTTGTTTACCAAAATAATTTCCAGCCAGATAAAAATACTTATTTCCGCAAAATAGAAATAATTTTCTGCATTAGAGATAAGAGACGAAAATAAGGAGTTAGCAGACTTTTTTATCGGGCGGAAACCTATTTACCAGCACCTTACGCCAGACATTTTTTTTTTTTTTTTTTTTTTTTTTTTTTTGTTCTTTTCAAAGTTCGGTATCTAGTTCGAATTTTATTCTTTCGGAATTACGCTCGAAAATAATCCATTTACGAGATGGGAAAGTTTGATTAACTCGAAAAATAAATGCAAAAGGCGAACCTTAGCAAGATGGACCCGTGTAATGAAGTTAAGCAAAAATGCTTGTCGAAAACCGACACTTATTTTATATTAAGACAAGAAGTTGCTCTCTGTGTTCTTCTAAGGTTATTAAGGAACTGAAAGGTTTTTTTTCTGAATAATGTACATTAAAAGTAATTTACTTATCATATTTAAACTTTCGAAACAAATTAATTTTCATGGCCACGTAAATCTTCTGATTAAAATTTAAACCATATTGTTAGTCTAGCAATGTCTGAAAAATAAATAGGTTACTTTAGATAATAATGTTAATATAAGACTAATTTTCATGATTAAAATTAGATGGCTTTTAATAAAAGAAAACTGAGTTAGAAAAAGTTGATTACGAGAAAAATAATTTCTAAAATTAGATTCTTAGTAAAATGAATCTATGTAATTGAGTTATATCAAAAATTCTACTTAGCTATATTTAATTGAAATTAATGGAAAGCATTATTATTTATATTTCTTATTATTTTTAATAAGTTGAATAAAGATTTGCCTTTACCAAAATATTTGTTATTTTTTTTTAAATAGCTTATCCATAATATAACGACATATTTTAAAAAATGTTTCGTCTTGAAATAAAATATTTAGAGCAGCTTTTGATCTGAAATTAATATAGAAATCATATTCTGTTAAGTGTACTAAGAGTTAGAAAGATTTAATTATATATTTTTTTCCAAAATAAATTTAAATTTTTATCAATCGAAATGGAATATGTGCCGGCATTTTTAATATGACGAAGTAATCGAGATTATTTTTTTTTGCTTTTGGGATTGGGACGTGTTTGATTATAATTATATCTGTTAATAATTTTTTTCCAATATCGATTGATATTTTTTTCCCAAAATGAAAGATACGTACTTCATATTACATAAGTTACATCTCGTCATTTAAAAGAAAATTCAACCACTCAAAGATTTTTCACAAAATCTTTAAACATCTTAAACTGTAGACAATATTATAAATGAATTAAAGATAATAAAGCTACCAATGAATTAAAGCTTATCAAATATAGTCTGTGGGCTATCAACAAAACACGTTTCTCAGCTTTATACGAGATATAACTATTTATTTTTATTACATATTTTATACAAGTTGTAATAAATTATATATTTTCTTCACATAAATATTATAGCTCCTTTAAGTACTTGACGAGTTTAAAAGGCTAATTAAAATATAAAAGGCAAACTCATAAGAAAAGCTTCTATCTGCAGACTATTCTATAAAAATTATTTGGTAGATGAAAATTGGAAACATGTCGTTACAATTGATGAGGATATAGTTATATGATTGCAATAGAAAAGGATTGATTTGCTACTAAAAAAAAAAGGACAAACTAACCTTAAAAGTTGGTTCAAGGAAAACAAGGAAAGTTGATTAAATATTATATGATAATTACTGGAAACTGTTACAACGGAAAAATTCTAAATTATCGCAAAAATAGTCCTATTTCTAAGGAAGATATTCCTCTATGTTAAGTGTCTCTTTTTATTTATTTATTTAGTTAATCTTTTGGAAAAAGGCTGTCAGAAATATATATTATAGCAGTAAATAAAAAGGTAATAATGAAAACAAAAAGACTTTAAATTCTGTTGATGCCAAGATTACGATGCTTTTAAATGCCTGTAAATATAGTTTCGAATTTTAGAAGGAAACATTTTGTTTACCAGAATAATAACAGCCAGATAAAAAAAACTATTTCTACAAAATAGAAATAATTTTCTGCATTACAGATAAGAGACAAAAGTACGGAGTTAGCGGACTTTTTTATCGGACAGAAACCTATTTATCGACACCTTAGGGCAGACTTTTTTTTTTTTTTTTTTTTGTTGTTCTTTTCAAAGTTCGGTATCTACTTCGAATTTTATTCTTTGGGAAATAGGAAGGAAATATTCAATTTACGAGTTGGGAAAGTTTGATTAATTCGAAAAATAAATGCAAAAAGCGAACCTTACGAAAATGGACCGGTGCAATTGAGTTAAGCAAAAATGCTTGTCGAAAACCGAAACTTATTTTATATTAAGACAAAAAGTTGCTCTTTGTGGTCTTTTAGGTTAATAATGTAATGAAAGATTTTTTTTTTAAGTAATGTACATTAAAAGTAATTTACTTCTCATATTTAAACTTGAGAAAAAAATTAATTTTCATGTTACGCAAATCTTCTGATTAAAATTTAAACTATATTCTTAGACTAGCAATGCTTTTAAAATTATCTAGTTTCTTTAGATAATAATGTTAAAATAAGACTAATTTTCATAATTAAAATTAGATGGTTTTTAATAAAATAAAATCCAGTTAGAAAAAGTTGGTTAAGGAGAAAAATAATTTCTAAAATTAGATTCTCAGTAAAATGAACTTATGCAATTTAATTGCATAAACAAATTCTACCTAGATATATTTAATTCAAATTAATAAAAAGAATTTTTAATAATCATGTCTCTTACTACTTTTAAAAAGATGAATAAAGATTAGTCTTTACCAAACAATAATAATTTTTTTTCAATTAACTTGGTCAAAATATAAAGCTGTAAAAGCTGTTTTAAGAAAATATTTCGTCTTGAAATAAAATATGAGTAGTTTTCAGTCTTAAATTAATATAGAATACAAATTCTGTAAGCGTACTAAATCTTAGCTTAAGGTTTAATGTTCTCAGAATAAATTGGAATTTTTATGAATTGAAAATGAATATGTACCGCCATTTCTAATTCGACGATGAAATCGATATTGAGTTGTGGTCTTTGGTCTTGTTTCATTATAATTGTAACTGTTAATTTTTTTTTTCAATATCGGTATTTCATTTATGTACGTCGCCAACAATCCACAATTTAGCGATGACAAGAGAACAATGGATGGACAATATTATTTCATTTACTCACGGGTCCCGAACACGAAGTATGCGCTGACAAGCGCTAGAGTTCTAGACACTCGGCCATTACGAATGTTGTGGTGGATATTGTAGTGGTTCGGAATCCACTTTATACCGTAGGTCCCAGTGTAATAGGATTGTAGAGATTTGGGCGTAGGGCTGACAACCTTACCCTGTAAAAAGAAAACATATCCGGTTTCGGAATCTACCATTAGGTTATACGGTCGTGGTCTATCATGGACTGTAGTGCCGGAAGTTGACTTATAAATGTAAATTTGTTTCGTTTTTTTTTTTATTTTTTTTTTTATTTTCCAGGAAAAAGTCTGTCTGGAAAATGTTTTTTATTATATTTTTAGCAATAAATAAAAATCCAATTATAAAAGAAAAAAAAAAGGTAAATTTTGTTGATATCTCGATTAAGATGCTTTTAAATGTCTGTAAGTATAGTTTTTCAAATTTCAGAAGGAAACACTTTGTTTACCAGAATAATTTCCACCCAGATAAAAATAACTATTTCAGCAAAATAGAAATAATTTTCTGCGTTAGAGATAGGAGACGAAAATACAGAGTTGGCGGACTTTTTTTATCGGGCGGAAACCTATTTACCGGCACTCTTACGACAGATATTTTTTTTTTTTTATTGTCTTCAAAGTTCGGTATCTAGTTCGAATTTTATTCTTTGGGCATTACGCTGGAAAATAATCAATTTACGAGATGGGAAAGTTTGATCAACTCGAAAATAAATACAAAAGGCGAACCTCAAGAAAATGGACCGGTGTAATTGAGTTAGGCAAAACTGCATGTCGAAAACAGAGGCTTATTTTATATTAATTAATACAATAAGTTGCTCTCTGTGTTCTTCTATATTTGTTAAGGAACTTGAAATTTTTTTTTTTAATAATGTACATTGAAAGTAATTTAATTTTCATATTTAAACTTGGAAAACAAATTAATTTTCATGCTACTTAAACGTTCTGGTTAAAATTTAAACCCTATTCTTAGTCTAGCAATGCCCGAAAAATACATAGGTTACTTTAGATAATAATGATAAAATAAGACTAATTTTTTAGGATTAAGATTGACTTTTAGTAAAATAAAATATAGTTGGAAAAATTTGTTAAATGGCAAAAATAATTTCTAAAATTAGATTCCTAATAAAATGAACCTGTATAATTGCCTATACAGGTACCTATACATACAAAAAAAATGCATGTTGTTAAAGGAACTCTAGGATTCTACCTAGTTATATTTAATTCAAAGTAATGGAGAATATTTTTAATAATCATATTAATTATTAGTTTTAATAAGATGAATAAAGATTAGTATTTTACAAATATAATTGCTATTTTTTTTTCAAATACCTCTTCCATAATATTTTTTTTCTTTTTTTCTAATGCAGCTGGCAAACAGACACCTTGGTGTTGGATGCCTTAAGGCAAGCGCTGCACAGACGTACTCTCTTTGCATTACCCAGGGGGCGCGTGTCACTTGATGATAAGCCACGGACACGGAGTAACAATGCCCCCGCAACGCTGTACTTTCCTATTAGACCGGGACCTACTTTTTAAAATGGATTCCGAACCACTACAAACAACCATGGCACCGCCGGGACTCGAACCCGAAACCTGTGGTACCGAGCGCCAGAGCGCTAGCCACTCGGCCATTCAGGCCCCTCTTCCATAATATAAAAACATGCTTCGTTTGAAATAGAATATTCGGAACAGTTTTTGATTTGAAATTAGTATAGTATTCCAATTTTGTTAGATATATTAAGACTTATTGAGCTTTAATTATATTTTTTCAAAATAAATCGAAATTTTTATCAATTGAAATTGAACATGTGCGGGCGTTTTTAACTTGACGTTGAAATCTAGATTAAGATTTGTGCGTGTGGGCGTTTTGATTATTATTGTAACTGTTAATCATTTTTTCTTCCAATATCGGGGTTTCATTTATGTATGTCGCTCAAAGTCCACCGACTGAGTAGAGATCATCGCCTTCCAGGGTATATTGAAGGGAAACTGCCTCGAATTTACCCGTCGATGTGAGAAAAATCTAGAAATACTCGAAATAAGAAATCCTAAATATCAGCGAAAAACTTTTTACATTTGTAGATACAATCGCTATCGAATCTCAATGTTTTTAAATTGTGACTGCAACGAATGCATGCATCACATTCAATCTTCAGCCCTGCTATACGAACTCACGGGACCATTAGTCAAGCGTTTGTTAATATTATTTCTTCAATTAACCATTTATAATAAAAATGCTTTAAGAATTAAATAATGTTGTTATTGTGACTAACACTCGGTGTCCGGCAGCGCGGGACGGACATCCCACGAGTAGTTTACTCATGGAAGGAGGGAAAGATGCAGCTTCTGTTGTAGTGAAGCACCAATAGGTAGAAATAATAGTCTGATTAACTTAAAAGAAGAGGCCCTGAATGGCCGAGTGGCTAGTGATCTGGCGCTCGGTACCACAGGTTTCGAATTCGAGTCCTGTCGGTGCCATGGGTGTTTGTAGTGGTTCGGAATCCACTTTAAAAAGTAGGTCCCGGTCCTAATAGGATCGTAGAGCGTTGCGGGGGCATTGTTGCTCGAGTCCGTGGCTTATCTTCAAGTTAAACGCGCCCCCTGGGTCATGCAAAGTGAGTACGTCTGTGCAGCGCTTGCCTTAAGGCATCCAAAGACCAAGATGTCTGTGCTTGCCAGCTGCATTAGAAAGAAGAAAAAAACTTAAAAGCAGAAATTATTACTGAATTTCATTCGAAATTTTTTTATAAATTATAAAAATGAAGTTAATGATCATGTTGTTGTGTTGTGTCTAATCGTCAATGGGATTCATCCATCATCCCATGAGTAGTCTACTCATGGATGGGGGCCTGTATGGCCGAGTGGCTATCGCTCTGGCGCTCGGTACCTCAGGTTTCGGGTTCGATTCCCGGCGATGCCATGGATGTTTGTAGTGGTTCGGAATCCACTTTAAACTGTAGGTCCCGGTCTGTTTAGCCCAAAAGAGTGCACAAGATGACCGTAGAGCGACAAACCAAACCAAACTCCAAACTCATGGATGGATGGATGGAGGGAAAGAGGTGGCAGCTTGTGTTGTGATGGAGCATCTATAGGTAGATGTTTGACTTGGCTCCGAGTCGCTGAAGAAGGACAGTGCTTTCCGAGGGACTGTCCCTCATCTGCGTATGGTGGAAACCCGGAAAACTCTCACCAGGCAATCTGACCAACGAAGCAAGATGCTAAACATCGCAAACACCACCAATCTCTTCAATTTTTGAAACACTGTCTACAATAATGCCGTCAGCGGATTAAAACTCGGTCCCAATGCATAATAGCGGCGCCCGTTACCACTAAGCTACGAGTCGAGTAGAATTAAATAATTATCTAATTTATTTTCTGTACAATTTTTATTTAATTTTGATACACTGGTAACACATCAGGACAATAAAAAATTATTTATATTCTATTTATATGTAAATAATTAAAAAAATATATTATAAAATAATTATGAAATAACGTGAAATATTTTAAAAGTAAAATCAACGTTATAAACAAAATATATTTATTTGGCTGAAAATTAATTACTTACATTTTAATTACTTTTAACATAATTATTTTTCAAGAAATGAAATATTAATTAATGTGCAATTGTTAAAAGACTCAGATTTTAGGAGAAGTTGAATAAACTTGGGAATTAAAAAATATATTATTATACAAATGAAAATGAAATGCAAATGCAAAATGGGGATGTTAATTTCTTTCAGAATAAAAGATTATCCATATATCTAGTTTTATCTTTTTATTTTTTATCTTTTTATTGTTTTTGTAGCAAGACTTCAGAGTTATTGACAAGATAAATTAGTATAATAATTAAAAGGGATTAATAATTTCTATTTTGAAACGTTTTTGTACCTACTCAATTCTACAATAAAAAATATGACGCAAAAAAAAATTATTAAATTTCTTTTTCTTGAAAGCAACAACAATTATTATATTAAATGCTTAAATGGAATGGCTTTGTAGAAAATTAAATTAAAATTTAAAAATTTATTATCTTAAAATTTTGAAAACAAGTAAATTAAAATAAATAAATGAGAAAGTGAATGTTTGGGCATTTTCAAATTCATTTCGGAAATACTTTTTGTTTAAAGTAATTCCTCTTTTTTGGATTGTGAAATATGTCTTCAGTATTTTAAGAGATTAATTACGATGCTACTGAAACATAAGTTCGCAAATGATGGGCACTATTCGTCATTAAAATGGCAGATCTGTAGTAGATACAGCGTTACCTAGTGTGCAGATCAATCACCTGTGAAACTATATCCATATTTTCGCCGATAATATTTTAAACGAATTCCATCAGGGAAAAACATTTGGGGATGAGAACTTCAGTGTGAATCTGTCCAGAAGGTAAGTTTTCCTTTTATGTGGCAGGACAGTAAGCCCTACGTCATAAAGTCATATGAAACCAGGACCTACGATTTAAAGCGGATTCTGAATATCTACAAACATCCAGGTCACCACCGAAACCTATGGAACCGAGCGCCAATCATTCGGCCATCAGGTATGTTATGGTGGATGTTTGTAGTGATTCGAAATCCTTTTTAAATCGTAGGTCCCATTCCAATAAGGCAGTAGAGCGCTGGGTGTAGGTCTCAGCTGGGTGTAGGTGTTCTGTTTTTACGAGATATGGTTATATCTCGTAAAAACAGAACATCTCCTGATTCTGAATCTGCCAGTAAGCAAACGGCTATGGTCCAACATGGACTTAAGTGTCAGGGAGTTAGTTAATCAGACTAATTTATTAATATAAATTTTTTTCGTTATTATTTATTTTTGTGAAAAAAAGTCTTTCTCGAAAATATTTTGGAATATATTTTTATAGCAGTAAATAAAATGCCCGTTATGAGAATTCTGACACGAACTTAATTTAAGGCAGACATCTTCTTTTCTTTAGAAAATTCAATATCTTTTATTGAATATTATTGTTTGTGAATTACGCTAAAGAATAATCAATTTACGAGATGGGAAAGTTTGATTAACTCGAAAAATAAATTCAAAAGGCGAATCTTAGGAAAATGGATCGGTTTTATTAACCAGGGATTTAAATTTATAGTCATAATTTATCTTGGCAGTTATCTTATGAATATAAATTTGTTTCAATTTTATTTATTTAGTTAGTTAGTTAGTTATTTAGGAAAAAGTCTGTCTGAAAAATATTTTGAAATATATTTTATAGCAGTAAAAAAAAAAGGTAATAATGAAAAAAAAAACCTAAAATTTCTGCTGATGTCTCGATTATGATGCTTTTAAATGGCTGTAAGTATGGTTTCGAAATTTAGAAGGAAATACTTTGTTTACCAGATAAATAACTATTTCCGAAAAATAGAAATAACATTCTACATTAAAGATAAGACACGAAAATACGGAGTTAGCGACCTTTTTTATCCGAGCAGGAACCTATTTACTGACACCTTACGACAGACATTTTTTGTTTACTTTTCAAAGTCCGGTATCTACTTCGAATTTTAATCTTTGGGAATTACGCTGGAAAATAATCAATTTACGAGACGGGAAAGTTTGATTAACTCGAAAAATAAATGCAAAAGGCGAACCTTCGCAAAATGTACCGGTGTAATTGAGTTAAGCAAAAATGCATGTCGAAACCGAGATTTATTTTATATTAATTAAGACACGAAGTTGCTCTCTGTGTTCTTCTAAGGTTATTAAGGAATTGAAAGTTTTTTTCTAAATAATGTACATTAAAAATAATTTACTTCTCATATTTAAACTTAGGAAACAAATTAATTTCCGTGTTACGTAAATCTTCTGATTAAAATTTAAGGTATATTCTTCGTCTAACAATGCTTTTAAAATAATCAGGTTTCTTTAGATAATAATATTAATATAAGACTAATTGTCATGATTAAAATTAGATGGCTTTTAATAAATCATAATGATCGTATCGATGGCTTTTAATAATCATTAATAAACCTTTTTCTAAAATTAGATTCTTAGTAAAATGAGCCCATGTAGTTGAGTTACATCCAAAAAATGAAGGATGGTATAGAAACCCTGGGTTCTACCTAGCTATATTTAATTCAAATTAACGTAAAGCATTTTTAATTATCATATTTATTTTAATTTTTAGTAAGATGAATATATATTAGTCTTTTCCAAAAATAATTGTTAAGCTTTTTTTAAATAGCTTATCCAAAATATAAAGACGTATTTTTATGAAAATGTTTTGTCTTGAAATAAAATATTTTGAGCAGTTTTTTATCTGAAATTAATATCGAAATCATATTCTGATAAGTTTACTAAGACTTTGGAAGCTTTCATTATTTTTTTCCAAAATAAATTGAAATTTTTATCAATTGAATATGTGTAGGCGTTTTTAATTTGAGGATAATATCGAGATTAACTTTTGTGCATATGGGCGTGAGCGCGTTTGTTTATAATTTTATCTATTAATAATTTTTTTAATAACGGTGTTTCATTTATATATGTTGCCAACAATCCAAAAGTGTTGATGAGAAGAGCATATATGATGGACAATATTATTTTATTTACGAGCGGGACTTAAGCCCGAAACCCTGTAGCACCCCCTGTAAACCAAGTACTACAGTTCTGGAAACTCGGCCATTGCGTATGTTGTGGTGGATGTTTTTAGTGGTTCGGAATACACTTTAAACCGTAAGTCCCAGTCTAATATGAATGTAGAGGTTTGGGCGTAGAGCTGACAACCTTACCATGTACAAAAAACGTCTCCTGTTTCGGAATCTACCAGTAAACAGACGGACATTATTTAACGTGAATCCTAGTGTCGAGAGTTAACTTTTGAATACCACTCATAAGTGTAAATTTAACTTATCAGTTCATTCTTGAATTTAAAATTATATTCATAACAAAACTTGAGAGTTAACTTATGAATATAAATTTCGTTCATTTTTATTTTATTAATTTTTTTGGAAAAGTTTGTCTGGAAAATGTTTTGTATTATATTTTTTTAGGAGTACATAAAAATCCAATTTTGAAAACAAAAAAGAATTTAAATTCTGTTTATGTCTCGATTACGTTGCTTTTAAATATGTATTAGTAATGTTTCAAATTTCAGAAGGAAATACTTTGTTTACCACAACAATTTCCACCCAGATAAAAATAACTATTTCCGCAAAATAGAAATCATTTTCTGCATTAGAGATAAGAGACGAAAATACGGAGTTAGCAGACTTTTTTATCGGGCGGAAACCTATTTACCGGCATTACAACAGACATTTTTTTTTTCCTTTTCAAAGTTCGGTATCTACTTGGAATTTTATTCTTTGGGAATTACTGTGGAAAATAATCAATTTACGAGATGGGAAAGTTTGATTAACTCGAAAAATAAATGCAAAAGGCGAACCTTAGCAAAATGGACCGGTGTAATTGAGTTAAGCAAAAAGGCATGTTGAAAACGGAGATTTATTTTATATTAATTAAGACAAGACGTTGCTCTCTGCGTTCTTTTAGGTTATTAAGGAACTTGAAAGATTTTTTTTTTTTAATAATGTACATTAAAAGTAATTTATTTCTCATATTTAAACAAATTAATTTTCATGTTACGTAAATCTTCTGTTTAAAATTTAAACCATATTCTTATCCTAGCAATGTTTGAATAATAAATAAGTTACTTTAGATAATAATGCTAAAATAAGACTAACTTTCATGATTAAAATAAGATGCCTTTTAATAAAAGAAAATTGAGTTGCAAAAAGTTGATTAACGAAAAAAATAATTTCTAAAATTAATTGTTAGGTTCATTTTACTATGTAATTGAGTTACATCCAAAAAAATGTATGATAGTATAGGTATATTTAATTTAAATTAATGGAAAGCATCTTTATAATCATATCAATTATTATTTTTAATAAAATGAAATAAAGATTAGTCTTTATCGACAATATTATTAATCTTTTTAAATAGCTTATCTAAAATATAACGAGGTATTTTTAAGAAAATGTTTTATTTTGAAATAATATTCGTAGCTGTTTTTGATCTGAAATTAATATAGAAAAAAATGTCGTAAATGTTACTAAGACTTAGGAATTTTAATTATATTTTTTTTTTTTCCAAAATAAATTAAAATTTTTATTAATTGAAAGTGAATTTTTGCAGGCGTATTTACGGCCGGGACTCGAGCCAGAAACGTGGGGCACTGATCGCAAAAGTGCTAGACACTCGGCTATCACATATGTCGTGGTGGTTGTTTGTAGTAGTTCGGAGCCCACTTTAAATCGTAGATCCCAGTTTAATATGAATGTAGAAATTTAGTCGTAGGTCTGATAACCTCACCCTGTAAAAAGAAAACATCTCCTATTTCGGAATCTACCATTAGGCAGACGGTCGTGGTCTGACATGGACTGTAGAGCCAGAAGTTAACTTATGAATTAAATCTTATAAGTATAAACTATATACGTATATCTTATAAGTATTAAATCCTAAAAAGTATGACTTTTAGTACAAATTTAACTTATGAATTATATCATGGATTTATATTTTTATTCATAATTTAAATTGGGAGTTAACTTATAAATATAAATTTGTACGCTTTAATTTATTGATTAATTTTTTGTGACAAATTCTGTGTGAAAAATGTTTTGTACTCTATTTTTACAGCAGTAAATAAAAGCCATTTATGAAAACAAAAAGACCTTTCAATTTTGTTGATGTCTAGATTATGATTCTTTTAAAGGCCTGTAAGTGTAATTTCAAATTTCAGAAGGAAATAGTTTGTTTACCAGAATAATTTCCAGCCAGTTAAAAATAACTCTTTCCGCAAAATAGAACGAATTTTCTGCATTAGAGATAAGAGACGAAAATAAGGAGTTAGCGGACTTTTTTATCGGGCAGAAACCTATTTACCGGCACCTTAAAAATTTTTTTTTTTTTCAAAGTTCGGTATCCACTTCGAATTTTATTCTTTGGGAATGACGCTGCAAAATAATCAACTTACGAGATGGGAAAGTTTGATTAACTCGAAAAATAAATGCAAAAGGCGAACCTTATCAAAATGGACCGGTGTAATTGAGTTAAGCAAAAACGCATGTCGGAAAGCGGGACTTATTTTATACTAATTAAGACAAGAAGTAGCTCTCTGTGCTCTTTTAAGTTTAATAAGGTACTTGAAAGATTTTTTTTAAATAATGTACATTAAAAGTAAGTAAAGTAATTTAAACTTTGGAAACAAATTAATTTTCATGTTACGTAAATCGTCTGATGAAAATTTAAACAATATTCTTGGTCTAGCAATGCTTGAAAAATAATCAGTTTTTCTTGAAATAATAATGTTAATATAAGACTAATTTTCATGGTTAAAATTAGATGACTCTTAATAAATAAAATCGACATGGAAAAAGTTGATTAATGAGAAAATAATTTCTAAAATTACATTGTTTATTAAAATAAACCTATGCAATTGAGTTACATACAAAAAAATGTATTATGTTAAGGGAACCGTAATATTCTTCCTAGTTATATTTAGTTCACATTAATGGAAATAATTTTTAATAATCGTATTTCTTATTAATTTTTAATAAGATGACTACAGTTTACTCCTTTCCAAAAATAATTGTAAATTTTTTTTAAATAGTTTATATAAAATCTAACGACATATTTTTAAAAATGTTTCGTATTAAAATAAAATATTCGTAGCTGTTTTTGATTTGAAATTAATGTAAAAATCAAGTAGAATAGACTAGAAGATTGTAGAATAGAATGTTTTGATTATATTTTTTCGAAATAAATTGAAATTTTTATGAATCGAAATTCAATATGTGCAGGCGTTTTTAATTTGAGGATAAAATGGAGTTAAAGTTTTGTGCGTGTGGGCAGGGGTTGTGTTTAATTATAATTATATATGTTAATAATTATTTTTTCCAATATCGATCGATACGTACATCTTGTGATTTGGCCCATTTTTTTTTATCTTAATTTTAAAAAAAAGCATTATTGTAGTTATAGTCATTACGTTGTATCGTAGCTATGGTAAATTAATATCTAGTTTGTTTCATTTATTTTTAATAATAGAAATTCAAGTATAATTTTGATCGCACGATAGAATCAAAACTACTACTGTACCTAAAAAGTATAACCAACAACTTGTTTAAAGAACTCTTTATTTATTCTTCCAAATTTATTTTATCGCCTTCACAACAATCTCCTCCGAACACAATGCACTTCTGCCAACTTTTTCTCCCAATCCTCAATGCATGCTACAAAGTCATTGGCAGGGAATGGCCTTCAAAGCGAGCGATTCCCATTTAATATCTTCAATTGACTCATAAAGCTGTCTTCGGAGTGATCTTTTGAGTTTAGCGAATAGCCGGACGTCGCACGGTGTAAATACGGTGGTTGTGGAACGATATGGGTTTCCTTTTTGGCGAAAAAGTCACGAAGAATCAATGCAGTGTGAGCTGGAGCATTCAATGTTTTCGGTACCAATCGAGATTTGACGCGTTTGGGGCCCAAAATGGAATTGACCGATCTTTTTGAAATTCCATCATCATCAGCAAAGGTCTCTACTTATAAATCGACGGTTTGCAAGCAGTAATCTTTAATTTTATGGACATGAAATTTTCTGGTTGAGGTTTAGGGTCGACCAGAGGGCTCTTTGTCTTTAACGCGTTCTCTGCTTTCTTTGAACTGTTTATACCACTTCTAAACATTTATGCTTTGAAATAATATATTCGGAGCGGTTTTTGATATTAAATTAATATAGAATTCATGTACTGTTAAGTGTACTAAGACTTAGGAAGCTTTAATTATATTTTTTATTCAAAATAAATTGAAATTTTTATAATTTGATGATAAAAGGGAGATTAAGATTTGCGCGTGTGGGCATGGAGAGTGTTTGATTGTTATTGTATCTGTTAATAATTTTTTTTACCAATATCTGAGTTCCATTTATGTATGTCGCCAACAATCCATAAATTGGCGATGGGAAGGGTACATTTGATAGGCAATATTATTTTATTTACGGCCGGGACTCGAACTCAAAACCTGTGGTACCAAGCCCTAGAGTTCTAGACACTCGGCCATCATCTATGTTGTGGTGGGTTTTTGTTGTGGTTCGAAATCCACCTTAAACCGTAGTCCCAGTCTAATATGATTGTAGAAATTTGGGCGTAGGGCTGACAACCTTACCCCGTTAAAAGAAAACATCTCCTGCTTAGGAATCTATCAGTAGGCAGACCATCATGGTTTTAAAATGAACTGCAGTGCATGTAGTTAAGTTATGAATATAACTTATAAGTGTAAAGTTAATTTATGAGTTAAGTTGGCTTTAAACTTACATTCATAATTTAACTTGGGAGTTAACTTATGAATATAAATTTGTTTCGTTTTTTGTTTATTTATTTAATGGGAAAAAGTCTGTCTAGAAAATGTTTTGTATTATAATTTTATGGCAATAAATAAAAGCAATTTATGAAAACAAAAATACCTTAAATGCTGTTGACGTCTCGATTACGATGCTTTTAAATGCCTGTAGGTATAGTTTCGAAATTTTGAGGGAAAAATTTTCTTTACCAGAATAATTTCCAGTCAGACAAAAATAACTACTTCCGCAAAATAGAAATCATTTCCTGCATTAGAGATAAGAGACGAAAATACGGAGTTAGCGGATTTTTTTATCGGGCAGAACTCTATTCACCAGCACCTTACGGCACTACTTCTCCTACTTCGAATTTTATTCTTTGGAAATTACGCTGGAAAATAATCAATTTATGAGATGGGAAAGTAAAGGCGAACCTTAGGAAAGTGGGCCGGTGTAATTGGGTTATTTTAAATTAATTAAGACAAGACAGGACAGGCTCTTTGTGTTTTTTAGGTTATTGAGGAACTTGAAAGATTTTTTCTTAAATAATGTACATTAAAAGTAATTTGCTTCTCATATTTAAACTTGGGAAACAAATTAATTTTCGTGTTACGTAAATGGTCTGATTAAAATTTTAACCATATTCTTAGTCTAACAATGCTAAAAATATAAATAGGTTTCTTTTGATAATAATGTTAATACAAGATTAATTTTTATGATTGAAATTAGATAGATTTTAATAAAAGCAAAATAGAGATAGAAAAATTAGATTAATGAGAAATATAATTTCTAAAATTAGATTCTTAGTAAAATGAACCTTTTTAATAGATTACATCAAAAAATGTACGATGGAAAAGGTACCTGAGGATTCTACCTAGCTATATTTAATTCAAATTAATGGAAAGCATTTTTATTAATCATATTTCTTATTATTTTAAATAAAATGAAAAAGGATGAGTCTTTTCCAAAAATAATTGTTAATTTTTTTTTAAGTAGCTTATCCGAAATATAACGAAGTATTTTTAAGAAAATGTTTCATCTTGAAAAAGATATTCGAAGCAGTTTTCAATCTGAAATTAATATAGAAATGAAATTCTGTTAAGTGTACTAAGACTTAGGAAGCTTTAATTATTGGGCCAACGGCCGTACCATGCTGAATATACCGGTTCTCGTTAGATCACCGAAGTCAAGCATCATTGGGCGCGGTCAGTACTTGGGTGGGTGACCACCTGGGAACACCGCGTGCCGTTGGCATTCACAAATTTGGGACCTGAATGGCCGAGTGTCTAGAGCTCTGGCGCTAGGTGCCACAGGTTTCGGGTTCGAATCCCGGCGGTGCCCATGGATGTTTGTAGTGGTTCGTAATCCACTTTAAGCCGTAAGTTCCGGTCTCCTATGACTGTAAGAGCGTCACGGAGCCAAAGTCAGGCTTCTACCTACGGGTGCTCCATCACAACAGAAGCTGCTTCCTTCCCCTTCAATCATGAGTACGTATGGGCTCGTGGGCATGGCCAGCCAAGTGGGATAAGAAACAACAAAAACAACAGCTTTAATTATATATTTTTTATTCAAAATAAATTGAGATTTTTATCAATCGAAATGGAATATGTGCAGGATTTTTTAATTTGATGACGTTTTGTGCATGTATGCGTGTTTGATTAGAATTAAATCTGTTAATGATTTTTTTTTCCAATATCGAAGTTTCATTTATGTATGTCGCCAACAACCCAGCGACTGGCAATGAGTAGAGATCATCGCCTTCTATGAAAGATTAAAGGGAAAGTGCCTCAAATTTACACGTCGATGGGAGAAAAATCTAGAAATAAGGGATCCTAAATATCAACGAGAAACCTTTTACATTTGTAGCTACAATCGCTATCGGGTCTCATTTGGTTTTTTAGCTGCAACGAATGCATACAGCTCATCCAATCTTCAGCCCTTCTGTGGACCTCACGGGACCACTAGTCAAGCAAAAACACTTTAAGAATTAAATAATGTTTTTTTTTTTTTTCTAATGCAGCTGGCAAATAGACCGTGATCTTTCGCCATAAGGGCTGCACCGATGTTGCTCACCTTCATTACCCAGGGGGCGCGTGTAACTTGATGGTAAGCTACGGACGCGGAGTATCAATGCCCCCGCAGCGCTCTACGATCCTATTTGGACCGGGACCTACGGCTTAAAGTGGATTCCGAACCACTACAACACCCATGGGCAAAGCCGGGATTTGAACCCGATACCTGTGGTACCGAACGTCAGAGCGCTTGCCATTCGGCCATCAGGCCCCCATAATGTTGTTGTAGTGACTAGTAATAGGTGTCCGGCAGCTCGGGACAGACATCCCATGAGTAGTTCACTCATGGAAGGAGGGACAGGGGGCAGCTTCAATTGTGATGGAGCATCCTTGGGTAGAAATAATAGCCCGATTAATTTTAAAGAAGAAATTATTACTGAATTTCATTCGGCATTTTTTTTTATAAATTTTTAAAAATGAAATTGATGATCATGTTGTATTGTTGTGTCTAATCTTCAATGTGTGTTGGACGTACAATAGTCTACTCATATATGGCGGGAGGAAAAGGGCGACAGCTTGTGTTGTGATGGATCACCCCTAGGTAGAAGTCTGACTTGGCTATGCGTCGCTGAAGGAGGACAATGACTTCCGGGAGGACTTTTAGGGGTTACTGCTTACATTTGCGTATCGTATGGGAAATAAATAAATATTTTACAAAAACTAAAAAACATGCTTTTAGAGTTAATCAAACTAAATAGTATAAAATAATTGTTAACATAAGAATAAAATGACTGATTAATTAGTTTGATTAACTCTAAAAGCGTTTTTTTTTAGTTTTTGTAAACTATTTATTTATTTTTTACTTTTTAGCTTGATTAACTCTAAAATCATGTTTTTTAGTGTTTTTAAACTATAATATTTAAATGAGGTCCCGGTACGGAGGAGTGGAACTATAGTACTTACAATAATGTAATTGCGAGTAAAACAAAGCCTAAATGCGAATAATCCGTTGTGCCACTGTCCCACTGTCCCACGTAGGTTTGAATGTCTTTACTGAATACTTTCATTCTACATGGGTTAAATTGATCTTCATAAGTTAAAATAAAACCTCTAATCCTGGCGATCTTAATCATGATGAGATAATAAACTTAGCAAACTATTTTAGTGTCGTCGGTCCTTGATAAGTCGACAACGTTTAAAAGAAATCGGATCGCTTAAAGTAGGGCAAAATCGAGCCCAAAGAGTCAGTTACAAACAAACATACAGGTGAAACTAATATAAAAGCGTATTAAAAAGAATCAACTGTTTTCTTTCTGAAAGAGGTCTGTAAATGTTTCTTTGCAGCTTAAATAGTGTATATGAGGAGAAACAGATCTCCAGGGGAAAAAGTCAGTTACATACATACAAACATACAAACAAACAGGTGAAACTAATAAAACTGTATTAAAAATGAGGGAAAACTCTAAGTAGGTAGTCCGATTGGCGAGGCAAGATGTTGAACATCACAAACTCTCTCGAGTCTCTTCGTTTTTTGAAACAGTGTCTACAACAAAACAGCCAGCGGATTGAACCTCAGTTCTAACGCACACCAGAAGCGCACGTTATCATTAAGGCGCGAGTCGGGTAGAATTAAATAATTATCTAATTTAGTTTTTGTAAAAATTTGTATTAACTTTTGATACTTTGATGACACATGAGTACAATGAAAAACTATTTATATTCTACTTTTATATATAATTAAAAATATATAAAATAATTATTAATTTTAAAGCAAAATATTTTAAAAATAAAATTAACATAATCAACAGATTATAAAATATATTTTGTGTCAAAATTAATTACTTACATTCTAATTACTTTTAAAATAATTTTTTTCAAGGAATGCAATATCAATTAATGTGCATTGTTAAATGGCTCAGGTTTTAGAGAATAAATTTATTTAATTTAGGAGTTTAAAAATATATTATTGCAAAGGAATGGAGAAAAAAATTATTGAAATGAAAATGTGCTTGTTAATTTCTTTCAAAATGAAAGAATGTCTATAAAGTTGTTTAGTTATTTTTATAGCCACATTTCGGAAAATTTGACAAGAAAAATTAGTAAAATAATTAAAAGGTATTCATAATTTTTATTTTGAAACGCTATTGTACCTCTGAATTCTACAACAAAAATATGACATAAATAACATTTTTAATTCATTTGTCTTGAAAGGAAAGCAATAGTTATATTAAATGCTTAAATGAATGGCTTTGAAGAAAATGTAATTAAAATTTAAAAACTTGATGTCTTAAAAGGTTGGAAAAAAACTAAATTCAAAATAAATAAATAATGAGAAAAGGAATGCTTTGTCATTTTTAATTACATTCCAGAAAAACCTTTTGTTTAAAGAATTTGTCAAATTTTTCAGATTGGGAAATATGTGTTCAATATTTTAAAAGGTTACTTACAATGTTACTGAAACATTAAGTTCTTTGCAAATGTTGGGCTCTTTGAGTTGCAGTTATTTGCAATTAAAATGGAAGATCTGTAGTAAATTCAGCATTACCTAGTGTGCAGATCTATCACCTGTTACACCGCTTCCATATTTTTACCACAAAAACTTTGAACTTATTCCATCAAAGAGAATATTATTGATGGAAACCTCAATAAGAATCTATTAGACGCGCAAGTCATACATTGAAAAATAAACTTTCAGTATATGAAATTAAAAACTAATATAAATTTTGCTAAATTAAAAAAAC